>CALYLW010001703.1:45000-102005 GCA_944989445.1 Ampullaceana balthica | reverse complement strand
CGTTGTCTAGGGGTTGAGGTCCCCCCTTAGCCACAGATATTTACCACGTAGACGGGTAAAAGACTTAGCAACGCTGGGTTGTTTTCTTCAACATAAGTTTAATGACATCCAGAAGCTTTGAACATATTTATGGTACAGTACAATTGGCAGTTTACAGTTGATGGTCATACCATCCAGAGTCCTCGGCCCAGCTCGACCGGATTGGACTACGTTCACAAAACTCCACACTCTATCGTACGTCTTTCACCTGCCTGCTACTTGGCAACTTAACACTCTCCTCTCTCGCGACACACAATGTGACCCCTATTATACCCCCGTCTTGTCCGACCGGTTTGTGACTGGACCCTGGGTCAATCACATGTCTCCCTTTGACCGTGGTCCTGTCAATTCATTACAACTTGCACGTACCTTGAGTTCACCCGCCCCCCGTTCCACGAGGACAAGTGTTCACAACCCCATTTATGCGTAGTCATCCCCACACCACAACATCTGACCGTAACACCCCCCTCCTCACGAGCGACCTTAGCAAGAATGTCGCGAGTTTATAAACATAAGGTCTTGAGGTTTTGGTGTGTCATGATCTACTAATAATATATCCCATTCTTACACACACAGGTATTTCATTAATATATAGTTATTTTAACAATATTTAACAATTGCAATGTGCACTATATACAGAATTTTCACCAGTAATATGCTAGCTTCCAAAAAATTATTAGTTCACAATAGCTGGTGTATATTCCCAAATACATAATAAGGAATCGTTTTATTTACATTGTGGAACTACCCGGTTTTCGTACCTGCGTACGAGTCTAGTCCTATACTACCTCGCTTTCGAGGGTAGCAAAGGTTATTATTACTCAAAATGATAACGATATATATACATCAATATACAAAAGAAAAAATTTGTCACATTTGAAGTATTAATATTCTTCACATACAAAAAAAAATCTTGGTATGGTTAAATGACTTAAATGACACCCATGTTTCACAAGCAAAGAATCTCATGGTTCAATGATTTAGATGATCCCCATGTTTTACAAGCGAAGAAAGTCATGGTTCAGTGACTTAATTGCTCAACATGTCTCACAAACAATGAATGGCATGCTTCAATGGTTTAATTGCTAATCATGTGTCACAGCAATCACTATCCACCCAATTTTCTGTCCCTTTTCATTAATACTTGCATCTGTATCTTTATGGGACATGTTATGTATGTTACAAATTATCATATTCATAATCATAACATAGTCATCGGCAAAATTTTCATGAATCAAAAATTTCATCATCATAACATATAATAAATACATATTATCAATGTTATACCAAATGCCTGAGGGCTCCAAACATGTTGTGCTTGTATACATAATCAAAATGTGTCGTGCACCTAAGAATTGTCTTATCAATTCATATAATAGTAATACTGGGAATTGGTCGCTCAGACCCCCCAAGTAAATACAAAAATACATTATCATAACTCCTCATAGTTATCAACAAATAGCAGCCTCATCATCCTAATCAAAACATTATCATCATAACAACATCTCTTATCATAAAATTTGGACTGAGGTCTCCAGTGCACAAAATTTCTTATATGATCAACACATTTGTCATGAACATACGAACCACTTTATTTCATTTCACAATGATACTGGTACAAGGTCACTCAGACCCCAACTTCAATCCCAACAATATTATCATTATTCATCATAATTTTCAACAAATTATCATCATCATAGAAGACACAATACCAATTCCGTGTTATTTACGGCGCCCTCCTATACCGTAATACTCAGACAAATTCAATGTATGCATCAAAAATCATAGTCATTGTTTTTGATGGTGGAACATTTCGTATATTTCCCATTCTAAACAAGAAACGACTGTTATTAGCATTACCAAGAGCGTACCCTAAAATTTGGACATGACAATCATTTGTCATTGTCCCAGGCTTAATTATTAGCTATTTTGATCATTCTTGTACTCAACCCTACAAAATCTGTCAGTATACTGGTAGTCTTAGTGGGATTAGTGGGACCCTGATTTTCTATCAGTCTTTTGTCTGTCCCTTCCCATTGCCACCTCTATCCTCTGCGATCCTCCCTGTCGCTACCTCTATGGCTTTTTCGGTTAAGTCTACCTCCGCCTCTGAAATTTCCCCGATCACTCCTGTCACCCCCTCCACGACTTATCATATTAGCTTTACTTCCGCCCTTGAAATCTCGCCGATAACTTCGGTCAGTACATTTGAATTCTCCTCCCTGTCCTCTTTTGAATTGTACTCGTTGACCCGAAGGGCTAACCATTGCGTCTAAAATTATACCAACGCACGAGCTAACCACCCAATTAAATGTGTTCAACCGGACCCCAATTATTAATAAAACCAATATTCTCAACAGACCGGCCGTAAGCCTGTCCAGTGAGTATTTGTCCGTCATGGTTTTATGCATTCTGGCCAGTCTTGATCGCACTGTGTCATTGTTATTGTTTCTGTGTAGCTCCGTGTTTGCCCTGCTGCGTCCTTGGAGGTTATACGCGTCACCTTTGTTCAACAACTCACAACAGTGTTTAGCTGAGCCCACGTCATATTGTTGTATGGCTCCACTGAAGGGTTTCTTCTTAAGTTGCTTGTTTTTATCCCTATGTGGGATATCTGCTCTTAGCTTAGTAGCACACTCAATTTTCCCATCATTATCTTCAATATTCTCCTGATCTCTATCAATAAGTTTGCTATACTCTAGAAATTCAGTAGCACAATCAATATTTCCATCATTATCCTTATTTCCCTTACATTCAATACATTTTGCTTGGGAGGTTAATGTTACTACTGTGACCACGGTGTGTTCAGTGACCTTCACCCAATCTTGCATATCTGGGTCACTACTTTTCTTCTTATTCAAATTTTCAACTAAAATTTCCCTCTTTCGAAATTGTACTTCTTTGGTCCACTTTTCGTGAGGTTTTTCAACTATTGTCCCAAGCATCTTGGACGTTCTCTGTACAATCATTGTCATGTCTGTATCATTACCAGTTAATCTTTGCGTTAATTCAGTACTTTTCTCTTCCTTTTCAACAATGATTCGCCATAAGTCATTTATGTCTTCTTTGTTATGTGCTATGGTCAGTGTTAACTCATTATTTTCCTCTTCTCTTAGAGTTAGTGTGTCTTTAATTTCCTTTAGCTTCCACTGTAAGCTCTGCAAACATTCATCTTTCTCAGTCACCGTCTTATTCAGCCCTGATATATTTTGGTTTGCAATGATTAAGTTTAATTTCATCTCTGCTAGTTTTTCATCTTTACCCCTGACTATTTTTATTAAGCTAGCGTATACGTTGTCCATCTCGATACTTTTCATTTTCCAGGTCATGGACTCAACTTCAGCTTCATTCAGTTTTATTTTGTTCTCTCTCTTACATTCTTTTAATGATTCTTCCATTTCGGCTAAGGCCTTACTCAGATCTGCTACGTTGTTTTGTGTAATGATTAGGTTTCTATCCATTTCTGTGTTTTCTATCTCTTTTCCTTTTAGTTCCCTCTGTAATTTTTCTAATAATTCACTTTTTTCAGCTTCAGACTTCTTCAGCTCTGTTACCTTTCTATCTTTGTCCTTATTTATTTTAAGCCAGCTGGATTTTTCTTCATCCTTTTGAGCCAGTAGTTTGTACATTTCAGCAATTCTCATTCTTAAGTTCATTGATTCAACTTCAGTTTCCTCTATTTTTAATCTGTGTTTGATGTCAACTTTTTCGAGATCCGTTAGTCTAGTTTCAACCTTGTTCAATGTTGACTCTAGTTTACTTACTGTCTCTTTGTGTTCCTTTAATTCATTCTCTCTAAGGGTCAGATTATTTCTCAATTCACTAATGAGTTTATTACTTTCTTCAGCTGCCGGTTCCGCCACCTTAACTTCTTTCGTTACATACGGCTCTTCCCAAAATAAGCTGGCTATTCCATATAACTCTTCCTGCCAGTTACTCTCGTTACTTTTTAAAGCTCCCTGTTTAATTCTACGTTTTCTTCTTTTCTCTTCATCATTTTCTAACATTTTCTCCTGTCTCTTTTCGTATTGTCGCTGCTTCTTTTCATCTTTTTCCTGTCGCAGTCTCTGTCTTTCTTCGTTTTGTCTCAATGATTCTTTATCTTCTTGCGCCCACTTTAACCGTACCTCTTCAATTTTTTTTAACCACCAACTATCTTCCCTTTTATCCTTTTCCTTCCCTTTATTAGCAGTCACTACCTTAGTTAATTGACCCTGCTTTATCTTCTTTTCGTTCTTATGTGTGCTCCTTTCTAAAGTACCACTAGCATAATAATTTATTGTATCATTTGCTTCTTCATATTTCACTCGTGTGACTTTCTCTACATCTCCGATTATTTCAGTCGTCTCATCACAGTCATTCTGAACTTCTATTTCTTCCGATTTAATTTCACCCTTTGTCCCAGCTATTAAGGCGTCTATAACTGAATGATCATCTCTCTTCTCTGGCTCAGGAGTGTTTTCCTTGGTCTCTTTTCCTACCGCCCCCATCCTAATTTCATCTCTGACTTGTTCGGCATAATTCTTTTCAGGTTCTACCACTTTATTGTCTGTTTCTTTAACATTATTTTCAGGTTTTACAGGGTTCTTGTCCGTTTCTTTACCATTGTTGACATTTTCAACAACTTTCTTGTCCAACTGCGTAATCGTTTTCCCCCTTGCTAATTCTTTCCTGACTTTTCTTCTTCCTTTCTTTTTGCTAGCGGCAGCAGTGTCTATCGAAATTTTCCTAGTAGTGGAATTCGAATCGCTTTTGGAAAACTTTTTATTCTCAATTTCGGCTACCTCTTTTTGACATTTCAACTCCGGTTTCTCAGTCACGTGTTTGTTTCTCGATTTATATCTTTTCTTTGGTCCCGAAGTCGTTTGAGTAGTTAGAACGTTATTATTTGTACCTATCTTGTCTGCCTCTTTAACTCTATAGATTTCGTCGGCCATTTCAAGTTCTCTTTGTCTCTCCATTTCTAACCTTCTTGACTCCTCCGCTCTTTTTCCTTTCCGTTTCTCTCTTTCCTCATCTTCCTCCCTCCTCTTTCTACCTCTTTCCTCATCTTCCTCCCTCTTCTTTCTATCTCTTTCCTCATCTTCCTCCCCCTTGTACGCCTCTATAACCCATCTCTTTGCCTCCTCCCCTTCCAATCCCAGCTCCCGGGCACTTTGTTTCAGTTTTTCTACATTAGGCAACCACATTTTAATATTTCTATATTAATAGTCACTCTACGGTCACAATATAAAATTCGTCCACCGTCTTTTGACTCTCCCCTTTACACTCAAAATGTTCTAACTATCTAATATTTTTACAATATTTTACAATTCAAAATTTCATCAAAAAGTACTTACTATCATGGGAAATCCACACTCACATAATAACCATAAATAAGAAAACGCATTACACCAGGGCAGTATCAATATCCATAGGTAAGAAAATCACAAAGTCACTGACTTCACTGTCACGTATTACTGAGGTTGTAACCTCGAGGTTGTCCTGGCTGTAGTCAACTTCTGCAACGTGTTACTGTCATAGTTAGTGTTCGTTATTCCTTCGATGCTCCTCCGGGTGCAGTTTGCATGGCCTCCATTGCTGCGTCTATAACCCCACTGCTTCGGCTGTCTTCAACTCACTGCTCCGGCTGTCTCAGCAGTACTGCTACGGCTGTCTTCCCCATCACTTTCTATGGCTGTGTTTCACACCACTGCTCCGGCTGTCTTCAACACCACTGATCTCGTCGTTATGAGGCGTAAGCCCTACGCTCTCGTGAAGATCTTGATATCAGTATAGCTAGTACGGCCAGTCCTGTTTTTCGTCGTTTCTCTCTTAGTGACGTGCCTTGATGTGCTGCGTTGGCTCGAACCGATGGCTCGGTTTTTCGACGGGGCCCCCACTGTGGCGGAGTCGTTGTCTAGGGGTTGAGGTCCCCCCTTAGCCACAGATATTTACCACGTAGACGGGTAAAAGACTTAGCAACGCTGGGTTGTTTTCTTCAACATAAGTTTAATGACATCCAGAAGCTTTGAACATATTTATGGTACAGTACAATTGGCAGTTTACAGTTGATGGTCATACCATCCAGAGTCCTCGGCCCAGCTCGACCGGATTGGACTACGTTCACAAAACTCCACACTCTATCGTACGTCTTTCACCTGCCTGCTACTTGGCAACTTAACACTCTCCTCTCTCGCGACACACAATGTGACCCCTATTATACCCCCGTCTTGTCCGACCGGTTTGTGACTGGACCCTGGGTCAATCACATGTCTCCCTTTGACCGTGGTCCTGTCAATTCATTACAACTTGCACGTACCTTGAGTTCACCCGCCCCCCGTTCCACGAGGACAAGTGTTCACAACCCCATTTATGCGTAGTCATCCCCACACCACAACATCTGACCGTAACAATACCCTACAGGTGACATATTCTACAGGTGACATACCCTACAGGCGATACACCCTACAGGTGACATACCCTACAGTTGACATACCCTATATGGGTGACATACCTTACAGGTGACATACCCTACAGATGACATACCCTACAGGTGACATACCATACAGTTGACACACCCTACAGTTGACATACCCTACAGTTGACATACCCTACAGGTGACACACCCTACAGTTGACATACCCTACGGGCGACATACCCTACAGGTGACACACCTTACAGGTGACATACCCCAAAGGTGACATTCCCTACAGGTGACATACCCTACAGGTGACATACCCCAAAGGTGACATTCCCTACAGGTGACATACCCTACAGGTGACATACCCTACGGTTGACATACCCTACAGGTGACATACCCTACAGTTGACATACCATACAGGTGACATACCCTACAGTTGATATACCCTAAGGACTTCATACCCTACAGGTGACATACCCTACAGGTGACGTACCCTACAGGTGACATACCCTACAGATGACATACCCTACATGTTACATACCCTACAGTTGACATACCCTACAGGTGACATACCCTACAGTTGACATACTCTACGGACTTCATACCCTACAGGTAATATACCCTACAAGTGACGTACCATGCAGGTGACATACCCTACAGGTGACATACCCTACAGGTGACATACCCTACAAGTGACATACCCTACAGTTTACATACCCTACAGGTGACATACCCTACAGTTGACATACCCTACAGGTGACATACCCTACAGGTGACCTACCCTACAGTTGACATACCCTACAGGTGACATACCCTACAGGTGACACACCCTACAAGAGACATACCCTACATGTGACATACCCTACAGTTGACATACCCTACAGTTGACATACCCTACAGTTGACATACCTACAGGTGACATACCCTACAGTTGACATACCCTACAGTTGACATACCCTACAGTTGACATACCCTACAGGTGACATACCCTACAGGTGACATACCCTACAGGAGACATACCCTACAGGTGACATACCCTACAGGTGAATGATTCTGCGCCATAGAAATTCCGGCATTGCTCTGTGGGATCCTTCGTTATATACGTATCCACATTTTCCCCAAAATCTGTTGCATTCTGTAAGCAATTCTTTTTGTAGGTTCTGTATATTAAAAAAACAACTCTTCTAGGACAATAATGATGTATTGTTCTGCATTTAAAAAAAGTTTAACAGCTTCATTAACAAGAAATTTTAAAGTTCGAGTTCAGAAGAACTTAATAAAACGTTTCAAAATAAATGATTATGAAAACTACAAAGCCGATTCACTTTAACCAGCTCTATAGCTCTGGGATTAATAATAATTATTAATAATGTCAACTGACATATTATATTGTAATTATTATTATTGTAATTAAGAAATAATCATTTTACTACAAAACAAAAGTTAGTTATGAATATTGTGCTCACGTGTTTTCCTGTAGTCTTTTAATTTGCACTTCTATAGCTTTGGATGAACATTGTGAGAATATCCATGGATTAAGAGCGTTCTCAGCATTGGAGGCGTATGTACCGTCAGACATCAGGTAGCGGTTTTCAGGTGGACAACCGTTACTAGTAAGATCATGCTGTGCACCTAAACTGTGGTAACAAGCCAAGTAAAATAATAATTATTATAGTAATAACCCATCCTTAAGAAACATGAGCATTTACTGTACCAGTTAAAAGAGTATTTAAATCTTTCGGAACGCCTTCCTTTAAAAAAAACAACAACATATTTTCATTGTAATGTTAGCTTTCTAAAAGTGAACATTAACTGAAATTCATGATAAGACAGAAGCGATATTGGTTTTGTGTAGTCAGTTGCTTCCTCAACTGAATTAGAGAACAGCAAATGCCGTTAGGAGTTTCTTTAACACATTCGAGACTGAATTACTGCTACATTTGTCTGTGGCGATTGCCTCCGAACCGACTGCAGAACCTCATGAAAGTGTAAAACGCTGCAGAGCGGATCGTATTGAGATTGAGAAAGACCACATAAGACCGGCACTTAGAGATCTACACTGGCTTCCTGTGGCTAAAAGAATAAGCTTATGTCACTATCCTATGGTTATATGGACGAATCGGCGCCGCAGTATTTAAAGGAATTGACATCTAAACATCATGTATGTCTAAAGGGACTGAGCTTTGATCTTCTACGCAGTTCCTTCTGAATGTTCCCGGGGTGTATGTATGTATTTTTATTTGTTTCTTTCAAAACTTTGTTACACAATCACAAGAAAAGCAAACTATGGACAAGGGATCAAATATTCTGGACGGTTCCAGTTTTAATCAATGTTAATTGTTGTTAGTTGTGGGAGGGTTGTGGAGAGTTCTCAGATGGTGATTAGCATTTAAAGACAGACCACAAAGAGACCAGAGACGCATGCAGGTGGCAGGGTGGGTCTATAGATGTGGATGAAAGAGAGTTGCCAGATACTACGAACTGACCAACGGGTCTTTAGATAAAAAGCAGCCGCCTCTGGTCAGTGACGAGGGATTAGGTAAACAAAGGGCAGCCACGGCACTTGTGGCCTGGGAAAAGAGGGGGTGTCGATGCGGTGGCATAGATAAAAGAGAGAGTTGGCAGATACGGATTAGCATTTATATCAAAGACAATGAGTGGGCAATGGTCAACCACTAGTCTTAATCTAGGGTGTCGTAAGAAGATGACTGACGGATATCAGAGATCCGCACTAAGACATTGATTAACGCACTTCGGACAGGGCATGGATTTGGGGGAGACTTATAAGGGTAGAAGGCTGGACAACATAAATGAATTGACAGGGATGACATTTTTGAATTATTGGCCGCTGCTTAAAATAGGCATATGTGGAGATCGTTATCTGTTGATGTGTCCAATGCGCTCCCCCCAACAACCGCAACGGTCACGGGACTGATGATGAAGTTTATATATATATTAGGGCTGGTACTGACTTTAAAAACAAATTGTTCGATTAATTGGGAAAAAATTAAACGATTAATTTCGATTAATTGTATTATTGTAATGATTATATAGATTGCGTTAAATTGCGATTCATTATTTAGCGCAATCGGTTAAGTAGCGGAAATTCCATGGCTCCCAAATTTTGCGGCGTAACACAGCAAATTCGTTCTGCTATACAAAGATTTAGGGTGAAAAACCTTTTTGTTTACGAATGCACGTGTTAATAAATAATAAAATAGGTGGGGAAAGTATTTAAGTTAAAAAAAATAATTAATAAATAAGAAACAAAATATTAGAAATATTTTCTTAAATTTTAATCGATCAAAGTAATTTTAATCGATTACAATTTTATACGATTTTTCGATTAATTAATCGTTAATTTCCGTAGCCGTAATATATAAATAAGATTAATTTAAATTTAATCGTTAACCTTTGAAAAATTAATTATTAATTTCATTAATTAATCAATAATTTCGATTAAAGCTAAAAATTAAAATTTATGACGTCATTAAACCGAAGGAAAGAAACAAAAACAAGTAATTTGACATTTTTTTTGTTTTATTTAGTTATTTCTCCTATCTAATATTATTTGTGCTGAAGGTGGTACCTCAGTGATGTACATTATAATTGATCCCCAAAATGCGAATTGTTTAAGGCAGCGAATACAGTAAACTTTTTCACCATTTTCTAATTTGCTATCCACAGTTAGCTTAAAAACAAAACGTTTGCTCAACTTTCCGTTTATATTTTTTAACCAGCAACAAAGCCCGTCCAAGGAAGGGAAAAAGTGTAGGGTGACCTGTGAAGCTCATGGTAGGATATCACAACATTACCCATCCCCGTCTGTCCAGAGACTCTACCCCCCCCCAACAAGCGGTCTGTCGCGAGTCCCTACATCCCCTCCACCGCAGTTTGTCGAGAGACCCGCGGTCTCGACCGGCCATACATGTGTATCACGTCAAAAATACTATACATTATAGTTATAACAACATTACCAACCCCCGTCTGTCCAGAGACCCTACCTCTCTCCCCACACCACCGGTCTGCCCAGAGACCCTAACTCCCCCCACCCCCAACACCGCGGTCTGTCCAGAGGTATAATAAATAACCCTTAAAAACAAAGTTTTTGACTACAAATCCCAACGCGCACCTCTCAAAATAAACTATTGGTAAAAAAACTGCACCAAAAATAACTCGTTCTGAACGTCGTTCAATATGTCAATGATATTTAATAAAAAAAATATATAAAAAACACTTTTTAAAAACTAGTCTTATATTAGAAATGCACTAAAAAGTAGAAAATAAATTTGAAATTTACAGTCAGAAGAGACCTTTAGTTCCAAATTTATGAGAGTCTAATGTAAAAGTTTAAAATGAGACAGGAACGTTAAATCGTAGGTGAAATCGATTATCTCGTTGGTCGCCATGACTATAAGACTAGGGTGCTCAGTTTAAACTTAGTCTATCAATATCTATGCTAGCAAGCACCCTAGTCTTATATATATAAGATACTAAGGGCCGGGGGCCCAAATTGAAGTTTTTGCTTATGTGAGCTACACAAAATAAAAATTATTGAAAATTAAGACGTAAAATAATAAACATTTTGGTGTCGAGATTAACAAGAAGGCGTTTATCGCCATAAAATAATGTGACGTGACGTCATAGTTTAGTTCATATTAATTTGTAAATAGGAAACAAAGTAAAAAGAGCAGTGTAATTAATGTAATTTTTTTAAATGTTAATATCCCGCTGTGTGTTAGTTTAAGTATGTGTATTCACATGTGTGAATTAGTGATTGTGTGTGTTTTTGTTGTGAACTAAACTTTATGAAACGGTTTATTTTTATGTCTGGTTGCACCTCTAACAAGATTACGTATATATATTACGTATAACCCGCTTTCTGTTAAATACGACCAAGTGACACACTTTCTGTTAAATACAACCAAGTGACATTTGAATAGATAGACGCAATCATCTTGACAATAGGTAAATAGATAGTTATAAATAAATTGTGTCATTAATATGCCCTCAGTGGCCTCATAAAATCAAATCCTAGATGTTAGAATTAATTGACTTCCTAAAAAATGCTTGCTTGAATGAATGTTACTTTGGTAAATTTTTAAAATTAAAATTTAGTCAATGTTCTCGCGATTTCCTCAGCTCGGATGGAATACTGGTTAGTCTCACATGAAATAATTAGGAATAAACAATTAATTTACCTGTGCCCAAGCTCATGTGCTATAATCCCTTCACTTTGATAAGCTCCTTTTTCTTCGATGATGGACGAACTTTCGGACCCTTGACACAACGTGCCGATGAACGCCAAGCCTGTTCCCAATGAAAGATGAACATTTATTTTGTGTTCAACTTTATTCAGTTTTGTTATTTATTTCTTCCTCATCTAATCGTTATCAAAACAACTATCACAATTTAATCGTCATCAAAATAACTGTCACAATCTAATCGTCATCAAAACCACTGTCACAATCTAATCGTCATCAAAACCACTGCCACAATCTAATCGTCATCAAAACCACTGCCACAATCTAATCGTCATCAAAACCACTGTCACAATCTAATCGTCATCAAAACCACTGCCACAATCTAATCGTCATCAAAACCACTGCCACAATCTAATCGTCATCAAAACCACTGCCACAATCTAATCGTCATCAAAACCACTGTCACAATCTAATCGTCATCAAAACCACTTCCACAATCTAATCGTCATCAAAACAACTGTTACAATCTAATCGTCATCAAAACAACTGTCACAATCTAATCGTCATCAAAACAACTGTCACTAGTGGTGCGTGGACCTGTCCCTGGTGGTCCGCGAGGATGAAATTTTAATTTTTACGCAAAGTATAATTATCTATAAATGTTATTATTTGCACCGGGGTAGCAAAATTTTCAGTAGTGGTCCGCGGCTAAGACACAAATTTTTTAAGTGGTCCTTGAATCTCAAAAGATTGAGAAGCACTGCTCTATCTGATATGGTTCAGGAGGAGTTACATGTGCAAGCGTTACAGACATTTCGAATCTATAAACGCAATTTTTCCAAGGGAAATGGCGTTAAAATATTATTATGGGGTTGTGAGTTAAAGTTAAAATATTATTATGGGGTTGTGAGTTAAAGTTAAAATATTATTATGGGGTTGTGAGTTAAAGTTAAAATATTATTATGGGGTTGTGAGTTAAAGTTAAAATATTATTATGGGGTTGTGAGTTAAAGTTAAAATATTATTATGGGGTTGTGAGTTAAAGTTAAAATATTGTTATGGGGTTGTGAGTTAAAGTTAAAATATTGTTATGGGGTTGTGAGTTAAAGTTAAAATATTATTATGGGGTTGTGAGTTAAAGTTAAAATATTATTATGGGGTTGTGAGTTAAAGTTAAAATATTATTATGGGGTTGTGAGTTAAAGTTAAAATATTATTATGGGGTTGTGAGTTAAAGTTAAAATATTATTATGGGGTTGTGAGTTAAAGTTAAAATATTATTATGGGGTTGTGAGTTAAAGTTAAAATATTGTTATGGGGTTGTGAGTTAAAGTTAAAATATTATTATGGGGTTGTGAGTTAAAGTTAAAATATTATTATGGGGTTGTGAGTTAAAGTTAAAATATTATTATGGGGTTGTGAGTTAAAGTTAAAATATTGTTATGGGGTTGTGAGTTAAAGTTAAAATATTATTATGGGGTTGTGAGTTAAAGTTAAAATATTATTATGGGGTTGTGAGTTAAAGTTAAAATATTATTATGGGGTTGTGAGTTAAAGTTAAAATATTGTTATGGGGTTGTGAGTTAAAGTTAAAATATTATTATGGGGTTGTGAGTTAAAGTTAAAATATTATTATGGGGTTGTGAGTTAAAGTTAAAATATTATTATGGGGTTGTGAGTTAAAGTTAAAATATTGTTATGGGGTTGTGAGTTAAAGTTAAAATATTATTATGGGGTTGTGAGTTAAAGTTAAAATATTATTATGGGGTTGTGAGTTAAAGTTAAAATATTATTATGGGGTTGTGAGTTAAAGTTAAAATATTGTTATGGGGTTGTGAGTTAAAGTTAAAATATTATTATGGGGTTGTGAGTTAAAGTTAAAATATTATTATGGGGTTGTGAGTTAAAGTTAAAATATTATTATGGGGTTGTGAGTTAAAGTTAAAATATTATTATGGGGTTGTGAGTTAAAGTTAAAATATTATTATGGGGTTGTGAGTTAAAGTTAAAATATTATTATGGGGTTGTGAGTTAAAGTTAAAATATTATTATGGGGTTGTGAGTTAAAGTTAAAATATTATTATGGGGTTGTGAGTTAAAGTTAAAATATTATTATGGGGTTGTGAGTTAAAGTTAAAATATTATTATGGGGTTGTGAGTTAAAGTTAAAATATTATTATGGGGTTGTGAGTTAAAGTTAAAATATTATTATGGGGTTGTGAGTTAAAAACGAGTATGAGTAGAATGTTTAGTAAAACATTTATTTTTATTTAAAAATAACTATTACTAATGCAATATTCAAACGATGATGTTGAAAGTATTTGTTGTTTACCTTTTGTTATATTGAACTTATTTCCTCCATCCCCTCCCCCATAGATGTCGTAGCTGTAAAAGATAAAGGATATAAGGGAAGTGAATTAATGTCAAACATCCAACAATGATCACGTTATCTGTGGGGCATTACGACAATATTTATTCAGTGTAGAGTAAATGGTATTGCTAAACAATTGGCACAACGACAAAATGCAGTGTTTCTC
The DNA here is from genome assembly GCA_944989445.1 of Ampullaceana balthica. Taxonomy (NCBI): domain Eukaryota; kingdom Metazoa; phylum Mollusca; class Gastropoda; family Lymnaeidae; genus Ampullaceana; species Ampullaceana balthica. Next base: position 87,822 of record CALYLW010001703.1, on the reverse strand, counting down.
AAATTGTGTCCCATCTACAAAGGGATGTAACTACAGTAATGAAAGGATTTACTATAGAATTTTTTTTAAAAATGTGCATCTAGAGGTGCGTGAAGTTTTGCATTATATCTATACACATGTATACTTTTATGTTAAACACTCTTGAAAAGCTTTGAAATCCTAGATGTAATAAAGCAATAACCATGAAATAAGGCGATATCTTGTCGAATTTAAGTGGCCTCTTCATCCACGTACAAAGTAGCCCCCGACCGGATTATAAGGCAGAAAGTAGACCCAAGACTGGATTAAGGCAGAAAGTAGGCCCCGGACCCGGATTAAGGCAGTTTTTGTGTACCAACAACTCATATGCACTTACGATGTCAGAAGCACAGCATGATCATACACAATGTTAGTCTGCTCTTTCAGCCAGTTGCCGAAGGCAGTGAGAAGTTTTGTCGCGTTAATCTTGACCTCGTTGCCGACGGTTTCTTTGGTGGCATTGGTCCATGGTGACTCAGCTTCAGCCTTTTAAATAAAAAAACAAAGACAAATTGTTTTAAATTATTTTCAACAATTTCTTAGCAACAGCATCAGCAACTTATAATACCAAACTAACTTTTATTCAATAAATAAATTTATTCCATTATTTTAAAATAATAACAGGACTTTTACTCGTTTCTCTTTGGAGTCTTGGGAAGGCGTTAGGAAATAATTAAAAGCCTGTTACAAATGTGACTTCACCATATTGAAAAGAAATTACCAAATAAACACATTCAAATTATTTTTTGGACGATTTTTTACCCTTTCTTTTAAAATGATCCGATGAAATACCATTCCCTTTATGATAATGTATAAAAAAGTTGGAATGTATGTGTATATGTATGTGTATGTATGTGTAAGTATGTGTATTTCTCACTCACGGTTACATTTTTCTAATGGCAAACGAAAATTTTAAATATTGTGTGTGTGACCTATAACCTCTTTTCGAGGTCGTAGGGGTTCTAATGTCTGCATTAGAACATTCTTTTGGCGGCGCCCATCCCTCTCTAGGTCAGAGGAGGGCTTCAGTCATTCACCAACATTTATATAGTGGCTTTAACGTGGGCTCGATCCCACGCCCCTCAGCTTGTGAGGCGAGCGCACTATTGACTTTGCTACCCAACCGCCCAAATTTTAAAGCACAAATTTTCAAATAAAATCAATGATTTTAAAATATTAAATATTCCATCTTTATTTGTTATATAATAGTTGATGGAAAAGCGGCATAGTGAAGGGACAAGGGGGGTAATGTCCCGGGCGACACTTTTGTCGGGGGGGCAAACTCCTCGTCATTTATTAGGTAAAAAATAGTCGAGCTTATTTATCTAATTAGAAGAAAACCCAAAAAGAAATTATTAAAATAAATTAATGAACTATCACAAAATTTAACTCCAGTTAAATTAATTTTCATTAGCCATGGCCCATGAGTACACAAAAAACACATATTTTCGCTATGGAGCATGAAATGAATGAACAAATTGTTATTGACTAAAATTTAAAGATTTTGGCATGAGGAAAAGCTAAGAATTTCAGTTTTAGATACAGAAAGGAATTTTTCTTCTTTATACTTAATCAATTGTCTCTATTATTTATAAACGCATATTGTTTAAGTAAGGGGGTGGGGGTTGGTTCACTTGGTAACAGAAATACACACTTGTAAGTTTCTCAGCTACTCAGGAATAATTGTTACGTATTTAATAAATATCATGTCAATAAAGAAAAAAAATTAAAGGCGTAAATTTTCATGACGAACTTTTTAAAAAAATGTAATACTGGTTCAGCTGAAGGCGTGGTTTTTATGGAGAGTTACTTTCAACTTTAGGTGCCACATGTCACACGCCACACCACTGTAACCACGCGCTGGAGGCGAGGACTTTGTGTCTACACTTACCCCAGGGAACACGATGGGCAACATTTTGACCACAAGCCTTATGCCTGTCAAGTTTAGGGTTTCAAGGCGCATGTTCACCTGAAAAAGTTCCAAGTAACAAAAGAAATGTCCAAATAATTCCCTAAATAATTTTTTTTTAAATGTAACAGTCGATTTTATTAGTAGATTTCAAATACATGTAAGTCTTGTTAACAGTTGCTAGATTGCAAATAAATTGTGTTAAACAATGACATCAATTTTATTCACCGAGGTGTATATGTTGATCATGTATGTTTTGATGGATTCTTTAGTCTTGACACTGTCATTGAGGTGAACCTGAAGCCATCTGAAAGCAAATTATTGTGTTTTTTTTTGAACGTTACAAAATTTAATGGCCAACCCATCCCCAACACTTTTCAGTTTTTAAAAAAGAACAAACAAAAAAAAAGTCAGTTAAAAAGCCACAATTGACGCCCTGGTTACAAAAAAAAAGATAAAGTAATTATGATAAAGTTACAAAAATGTAATGGACCTACTTCCTGTACATGGAAGCGTCGATGAAGGTGAGGATGTCGATGTAATAATGTAATGGTGTCTGCCGTTTAATGCGATGAACACTTTGTTGTGACTCTGCCTGTTCCGTCTTGGGGTGCCGATCAGGGATCGCAGCGCCGCCTTTCTTACCTGTCAAAGGACAGAGCACTCACGATTAGTTTTACAACAGTTTTTGCCTCCCATCAACAAATTTTAATTTTAATTTTAATTTTCAGAATTGATGATAATTTATTCCCTTTGACATCTCACAAAAAGCAAAGAACTCAGAAAAAAACAAACAAAAAACCCATTATTTTGAATAAACTGCAGTGCCACCTGGTGATAGTATTTTAAAAAGGGTGTTACCTCACCTTGTACCCAGGCTGCATCAGCAATTTTGTGTTCTTCCACATGTGTCATGTCGTAAGCAGCAGTCACGTGATCCGGAGAGAGATCCTCCGCGCTGAGTGGTTCTAGAGAGGAGCTCAGGATGAACTTACTGCCTCCCTTAAAGACAGAACCTTCCTAGGCAAACATATATGGACATTTGTATCTTCTTGACCACTAGAGCTTCTCAAACTCTCTCCTTATTATGTCCTCTCTATCGTTCTCTCTATCAGTCTCCCTCTCAGTTTCTCTCTCTCTCTCTTTCTTAAGCATGTTTATCAAATGACTCTTTATACAACCGTGTTTTAAAAAACTGTTGTCAAATAAATAAAAAGCATCCAGTAAGTACCAGCCTATAGAAGAGTTCGCTCTCATCTTTTCTAGCCACACACTTGACTGTGACAGCAGCACCGACACTGTAGTTATGGTAGCCATGAAAATTTGCGAGCTGAAAGTAAGTAAACAATGTACTATGCTTTTGAAGAGCTATAGAGTATAGATAACTATGTGGCGCGGCTTGTCGACCCTACAGACATACCCCACGGGCTCTCCTAAGTTCGCTTTTGAAACTAAATCCATGGAGGGAACGGCCTTGCTAAAATTTATACTAATAACGGTGGAAAACCACAGCCAAATATGATGTGAATCCATAGCCCATATGACGGTGTAAACCTAAAGCCCATTTGAATGAGGAAATTCACAGCCCATATGATGGTGGAAATCCTAAGCCCATGTACAGAGCTGCTTTATTCAATTTTTTTATGGGGTTGTGTTAAAAGTTAAAAATAATATTTAGCGAAAGAATTTTTGTTCCCCATTTCAAAGGTGATAAAATGAAATTTGAAAGAAGATAAGAAAATGCATTTCTTCGAAATCTGTCTATTTTAACTATTAAATTTTTTATTTAATAATTAATAATAAGCACTTAAAGCTATTAATTTCTAATTTATTTCTAATTAGATAATATATTTTTATCTGCCATAAAATGCATGAATGAATAAATGTTTAACTGAAGTGTCGGGAAGAACACGTAACGTCGTTGCCTTTCGTTCATATTTTTTTTATATAAGAATGACATTCGGTTAAATCGCACGTCAAATAGAAGAATATATTGATCACACGGTCACTGAAAAAATACAAGAATATATTGATCACACGGTCACTGAACAAATACAAGAATATATTGATCACACGGTCACTGAACAAATACAAGCACCTCGTTTAGCTTACTGCATCGTGGTCAAGTTTCTGTAGCTCAAGAAAATATTGATCGTTGTTGTCTTGGCCCATGACGTAAACATAACCTGCCGTGGGCAGATCTTCGTTGCGCTTTAAGCGAATCTCCCAGGTCTCCCCAGGAAGGTCAGAGAACAAAACGCCCACAGAGGATAGACGCCTGTCAACGTCCACAGAGGATAGACGCCTGTCAACGTCCACAGAGGATAGACGCCTGTCAACGTCCACAGAGGATAGACGCCTGTCAACGTCCACAGAGGATAGACGCCTGTCAACGTCCACAGAGGATAGACGCCTGTCAACGTCCACAGAGGATAGACGCCTGTCAACGTCCACATAAGAGACCTGACTTATGACCACAGTGAAGACCACAGGAAATTGACATCTGCCCTTGTTATTCAGCTTGACTTTGGGGAATCTAATAAAGACTTGGTCTCCTAGAACAGGGATGGCAAGAGATTTAGTAACTGAGAGCCAATAAATTTGTTAAAAGAATTGTCGATAGCCTCATTGAAACCCCATAGATCCCGACCACACTCGCAATCAAAAATTCCTTTTGTGATTTATTTTTTTAAAGTTATTCTTTATTCGAATTCAAATATTTAAACAGCTCAGTTTTTTTAAAAATCCTAATGTCATGTTAAAGAAATATATGAGTTCCAATTATACAGTTAACACAAATTTGAATATAATGCAAAATATATTGAATACAGCACACTGCATAGAGTTATAGATTTATAATTTTTAGTAAAGTCACCATTTATTATGTATTATGATTCTGCTGAGAAGCCTTTGAACTAGCATGTTTATTTAAATCTGATTGATAGCTTTTAGCTGTGCTGCACAGAAGTTCTACGAGATCCTAGAAATTAGTTTCTGCTCGATGCTTTGATTTAATGAACTTCTTTGTGGAGTACATAGATTCATAGTAGTAGGTTTACCGAAAATGGGTATAAGTAGGCAAGTAGCTTGCGGATATTTTATGTCAATTCATATACACTATAAGGTGACGATATTTTAACTTCTGGCACGAGTCAAGAATTCTTATTTTTAATTATAAGAAACTTACTTTAGTAGGACTTACAGAAATGGTCGATTCTTCGAACTTCGAAATGCGGATTTTTACCGACCTAACAATTTAACACCATCAAACAATCGGAAGCCAAATGGTCCCTTTAACTTAAATTAAATGTAATTTAAATTAAATCAAGCCTAAAATATTTCAACCCTTTGTTTCGGTCATTTTTTGTTTGTTTGTGGTTGTAGCTTTCATTTATTGTTGATATTATCTGTTACAAACGAAAAATTTTAATTTGATAAATTCTTAGAAAGCCGCAGTGTGAACTCAGAAGAGCCGCGATTGGGTCATTTTGACCTAAGACCTAGAGGAAGCAACAATCAAACTGCTACTTGTACCATAGAAACTAACAAGGCGTTAAAAATATTCGTTTCTATTAAAATTCGTTTTTGCTCGTAACATGCATTACGCGTATAAAATTTTCATTTCAATGTAAGACTAGTCATGTGTTACGGGTTCTTGAATGCATAAGGCAATAAATGTTCCCAGTCGAAAATTAAAAATATCTTCGTGTTACCGTTTTCTCAACACATATTTTTGTTGTATATCTAAGTTAAGCCCAACACAACCCAACCCAAAGCCCCTGATAAAGTTGATCAAATGATATTGACATAGACTCCCATTATAAAGGTTTTCCTATGTGAACGTTAACAAACAAAAGATAAGAGGACGAGAAAGTTTCTTTAAGCCATTGGCGGACGTTGTTTTTAATACAGTTGATCAACATGGTATTCCTGTAACACATTGGATTAATGATACAGAAGTTCAGGTGGAAATAATGACAGAAGTGACAATGAGATCACCTCAACATTTATTAAAATATATGTTTGTTTTTAATTTGTGAAATGTGTACACTTTTACTTTTTCTCTTTAACAAAAATAGACACATTTTACTTGATAGGTCTTTGTTCTTTAATTTATTCTTTAATTTCAATAATTTATTATTTAAGGTACATGTCCCCTTTCTGTACATGTCCCCGTTCTGTACATGTCACCTTTCTGTACGTGTCACCTTTCTGTACATGTCACCTTTCTGTACATTTCATGCACCTTTCTGTACATGTCATGCACCTTTCTGTACATGTCACCTTTCTGTACATGTCACCTTTCTGTACATGTCAACTTTCTGTACATGTCATGCACCTTTCTGTACATGTCACCTTTCTGTACATGGCATCTTTCTGTACATGTCATCTTTCTGTACATGTCATCTTTCTGTACATGTCACCTTTCTGTACATGTCACCTTTCGGTAAATGTCACCTTTCTGTACATGTCACCTTTCTGTACATGTCACCTTTCTGTACATGTCAGTTTTCTGTACATGTCACCTTTCTGTACATGTCACCTTTGTAAGATTCTACTCGTCTACACTTACACTTACATACTGTTGTTGAACTATTATTATTTTGATTTATTTTTTTTGTTTTTAAAAAGTTTAAGTTCTAGACTCATTATTTAAAGATGAATATGTAATTAGGGCATTCAACGAGTGGATAAGAAAGTGGGTTAGTAGGTGAGTTAGCGAGTTAGTATGGGTAAGTAGTGAAAGACTAAGTTATGGAGTGAGTCATTAAGTTAGTGAGGTGGTGAGTGAGGGAGTGGGTCAATGTTTCAGCATGTGAGGGGCCGTCCATAAAGTACGTCATGCTATTTTTGACCATTGTTAACACTCCCCCCTCCCCCTTGTCACAAACTGTCACATATCTCGGACCCCCCCCCCAAAGTACGTCACACTTTCGAACAAAAATGTTGTTTTTTATTAACAAATTGCCAAAATTTAATAAAAAACACATGGCCGGACCCCCCCCTGTCACAAACTGTCACACTTTCTTACACCCCCCCCCCTCTGGAGCGTGACGTACTTTATGGACGGCCCCTGAGTGAGTGAATGAGACCTTGAGTGAGTAGGTTAATGAGTGAGTGCGTAAGTGAATAAATGAATAAGTAAGTGAGTGGGTGGGTGAGTGAGTGAGAAAGGAGAGATTTGCGTTTAATTACAAACATATATTATTTATATCTATAATTTGTAAGTGGTAATACGTCAAATGCAGTCGTAAATTTAACTGCGTAAAATGATATTTCGAAAAAGCAATGAAAAATCCGGTTTCGATGAATTGCATTTACCATTATATCCTACCATTTGAATACTCTATGTTAGCGCTAAACCTATTTTAACGATTCATTTTACAGGTTAAAAAGTTCGCCTATTTTTATAGCTGAGGTAATCTATTCATTTCATATTGTTATTATGCTATTTTGGTTGTATATAATGTGGGAAAAGAATTGACGTGCGTCTTGAAAAAGAAAAAAAATTCATTTCGTGCACGAAGGTTTCTAAAAGCATGAGCCTTCATTCAACCACATAAAATACTTTCAAAAACCGTCTGTAGTCTTAGAGCCAATAGAGCGAATCGTCTCACTATTGAGATGTCGGCTGTGCATATAATAAAGTCTTTCAGAGAGAGAGAGAGAAACTTCAGAATGCTCTCGCCACAATAGACGCCCGAACTCCCTTAGACATTACGGCCAAAGCGCGCTATAACTTATATCTATCATATAATATCTGAACCGAGGAGCATTAACGCTCTGTGAATACCACCCGCCCCCAGCCCCACCACTTCACGATTTTTTCCGAATCAAGCAGCTGGTTCATGTCAATATATTCATCTCGAATGGTGTTTTATAGCTGCGCACTAAGATGTGCATTTTTGTTTTGTGTTACTTGGCGTGACCGCGGGATGGGGGTGGGGACAACACGCGGTTAAGATAAAATGCGCTAAGCAAATTTTAATAAGTTAAGGGCGATAAGTTTATTTCATTATTCAAATGTCTGGTTCTTTTGAAAAGCCCATTGCTTCTAGCAGTGTGATGTTTGCTTCCCGGCCTGAAAAGACCACAATACAGTATGTTTGATTTCAATAAACTTTGTGAAAGCATTAAAACTAAATTATAAAAAAAATGCAGCAGCAGCAGATTTCGCTCTCATTCATATGTCGTGCTAATCATTTCTTGGCTAGATTAACTAGATATGGGCTGCGGCATATTGATGTGACCACGGGCGTCAGCATTCGTTTTTGTTGGGGAACAAAAATTGAGAATGTTTGAAATTGGTGCAATGACTAACGAGGGGGGGCATTTGTATCAGTGGGTCTCAAAGCGTTAGCGCCTTGCCACGTCCAGCAATCGCTCTCAGAGTCTGGTTTAGATGACCACCCAACACTGCACCATCATTGCTCGGGGTGGTATTTGATATAGCTTATGTGGTGCCTGTCTTGGGGTGGTATTTGATCTAGCTTATGTGGTGCCTGTCTTGGGGTGGTATTTGATATAGCTTATGTGGTGCCTGTCATGGGGTGGTATTTGAGTGTGTTGTAGCGGTGTTATGTGGTGCCTGTCTTGGGGTGGTATTTGATATAGCTTATGTGGTGCCTGTCTTGGGGTGGTATTTGAGTATGTTGTAACGGTGTTATGGGGTGCCTGTCTTGGGGTGGTATTTGATCTAGCTTATGTGGTGCCTGTTTTTACTGCTCTGGAGGCTGTGAGAATAGGTGACGTTGAAACATTTATTTACTTACTTTATTAATTTAAATGCTACAAGTTCAAGAGGAAAGTGCATAGTGGAATTTTTTTTTAAATGGCTCTAATAGTATACAGTGGAACCTCAGTTTACGTGTCTGCTTTGGTTGAAGTCCAACTTGATATACGTCCTGTGTGGACGCGAAACATTTTGCTTGGTATACTACCTTTGTTTGGTTTACTACCTTTGTTTGGTTTACTACCTTTGTTTGGTATACTACCTTTGTTTGGTATACTACCTTTGTTTGGTATACTACCTTTGTTTGGTATACTACCTTTGTTTGGTTTACTACCTTTGTTTGGTTTACTACCTTTGTTTGGTTTACTACCTTTGTTTGGTATACTACCTTTGTTTGGTATACTACCTTTGTTTGGTTTACTACCTTTGTTTGGTATACTACCTTTGTTTGGTATACTACCTTTGTTTGGTTTACTACCTTTGTTTGGTTTACTACCTTTGTTTGGTTTACTACCTTTGTTTGGTATACTACCTTTGTTTGGTATACTACCTTTGTTTGGTTTACTACCTTTGTTTGGTATACTACCTTTGTTTGGTATACTACCTTTGTTTGGTATACTACCTTTGTTTGGTTTACTACCTTTGTTTGGTATACTACCTTTGTTTGGTATACTACCTTTGTTTGGTTTACTACCTTTGTTTGGTATACTACCTTTGTTTGGTATACTACCTTTGTTTGGTATACTACCTTTGTTTGGTTTACTACCTTTGTTTGGTATACTACCTTTGTTTGGTTTACTACCTTTGTTTGGTATACTACCTTTGTTTGGTTTACTACCTTTGTTTGGTATACTACCTTTGTTTGGTTTACTACCTTTGTTTGGTTTACTACCTTTGTTTGGTTTACTACCTTTGTTTGGTATACTACCTTTGTTTGGTATACTACCTTTGTTTGGTTTACTACCTTTGTTTGGTATACTACCTTTGTTTGGTATACTACCTTTGTTTGGTTTACTACCTTTGTTTGGTTTACTACCTTTGTTTGGTATACTACCTTTGTTTGGTATACTACCTTTGTTTGGTATACTACCTTTGTTTGGTTTACTACCTTTGTTTGGTATACTACCTTTGTTTGGTTTACTACCTTTGTTTGGTATACTACCTTTGTTTGGTTTACTACCTTTGTTTGGTTTACTACCTTTGTTTGGTTTACTACCTTTGTTTGGTATACTACCTTTGTTTGGTATACTACCTTTGTTTGGTTTACTACCTTTGTTTGGTATACTACCTTTGTTTGGTATACTACCTTTGTTTGGTTTACTACCTTTGTTTGGTTTACTACCTTTGTTTGGTATACTACCTTTGTTTGGTATACTACCTTTGTTTGGTATACTACCTTTGTTTGGTATACTACCTTTGTTTGGTTTACTACCTTTGTTTGGTATACTACCTTTGTTTGGTTTACTACCTTTGTTTGGTATACTACCTTTGTTTGGTATACTACCTTTTGTTTGGTATACTACCTTTGTTTGGTTTACTACCTTTGTTTGGTATACTACCTTTGTTTGGTTTACTACCTTTGTTTGGTATACTACCTTTGTTTGGTTTACTACCTTTGTTTGGTTTACTACCTTTGTTTGGTATACTACCTTTGTTTGGTATACTACCTTTGTTTGGTTTACTACCTTTGTTTGGTATACTACCTTTGTTTGGTATACTACCTTTGTTTGGTATACTACCTTTGTTTGGTATACTACCTTTGTTTGGTTTACTACCTTTGTTTGGTATACTACCTTTGTTTGGTATACTACCTTTGTTTTGTATACTACCTTTGTTTGGTGTACTACCTTTGTTTGGTATACTACCTTTGTTTGGTTTACTACCTTTGTTTGGTATACTACCTTTGTTTGGTATACTACCTTTGTTTGGTATACTACCTTTGTTTGGTATACTACCTTTGTTTGGTATACTACCTTTGTTTGGTATACTACCTTTGTTTGGTTTACTACCTTTGTTTGGTATACTACCTTTGTTTGGTATACTACCTTTGTTTGGTATACTACCTTTGTTTGGTATACTACCTTTGTTTGGTATACTACCTTTGTTTGGTATACTACCTTTGTTTGGTATACTACCTTTGTTTGGTATACTACCTTTGTTTGGTATACTACCTTTGTTTGGTATACTACCTTTGTTTGGTTTACTACCTTTGTTTGGTATACTACCTTTGTTTGGTATACTACCTTTGTTTGGTATACTACCTTTGTTTGGTATACTACCTTTGTTTGGTATACTACCTTTGTTTGGTTTACTACCTTTGTTTGGTATACTACCTTTGTTTGGTATACTACCTTTGTTTGGTTTACTACCTTTGTTTGGTATACTACCTTTGTTTGGTATACTACCTTTGTTTGGTATACTACCTTTGTTTGGTTTACTACCTTTGTTTGGTATACTACCTTTGTTTGGTATACTACCTTTGTTTGGTATACTACCTTTGTTTGGTATACTACCTTTGTTTGGTATACTACCTTTGTTTGGTTTACTACCTTTGTTTGGTTTACTACCTTTGTTTGGTATACTACCTTTGTTTGGTATACTACCTTTGTTTGGTATACTACCTTTGTTTGGTTTACTACCTTTGTTTGGTATACTACCTTTGTTTGGTATACTACCTTTGTTTGGTATACTACCTTTGTTTGGTATACTACCTTTGTTTGGTATACTACCTTTGTTTGGTATACTACCTTTGTTTGGTATACTACCTTTGTTTGGTTTACTACCTTTGTTTGGTATACTACCTTTGTTTGGTTTACGTATTTTTTTTTGTGGAATACAACCAGCGTGCTATAACTGGTATGACGTCACGCGATTTTGGCCGATTCCCCCCCCCCTCGTCACACGTCGTCACAAAAAGTTAGCCCTCTCCCCACAAATATGACGTTACAAAGTTTTGCCCCCCCCCCTCAATAAAAGCCGTATTTCTTATTTGAAAATGAGCATGTTTCAAACCACTTTGTTGTTATTTAAGTTTGTATATTAATGTCAGGCTACACTCTAATATCACAGCACGCGTGAATCAATGTCATTAACTAAATTGTAAGCAATTAAATATTTCAGTGGAACGTTTTTTTAAAGTTGCGCGTTTTGATGTGACGTTACGTTTCTGAAACATCTCCTCCCCCTCCCAGTGCTGACGTCATTAATGGACGGCTCTTTTGAGTCAAAATGACAAATCGTGCATACTTAACTTGTAGGAATGACACCGCGCGTTTCTCGAGTGTGTTGTAACGGAAGTTGCTAAGAGTGAACGACTTACCCAATAAATAAATTATCACGTGATTTTGTGTATTTCTCGTAAATTATAATTAAATTCACTTAACATGAGTTCTAAGAAAGTTAATGAGAGGAGCCAAGCAACTAAAAATATGGTTAGGATCACCAGGGAGTTGAAAACAAAAGAGATTGTTTTAAAGGATGAAATTGGAGTGTGTGTGTGTGTGTGTGTGTGGGACTTAGTAGCAGCATACCCAACGGGGAGATCGATGATTTCTTTGATTGTGAAAAACAAAGACTTTATTAAATAGGAAAATGTTACGAAGGGGGTGAAATCGATTACAAACCAAAGATGAGGGACATTAGAGCATGTTGAATAAAAAACAACAACATAAAAACCAATTTTTTTAAAAAAACTCCAAATCCTTTATATATGAGACATAACTAAAAGTATGTTCAATATAATATGCACCGCGTGAAAGACTAGCATAAACGTTTTCAGATCGGGAAAATATTATAAAAGTATGCTCAATATAATACACACCGTAACACGCGACAGATTAGGATAAACATTTACATGCTACATAGAGATAATCTAAAAATTCATTAATCTAATTACAGTACAATCGCTTGATATGAATTCTTATAGATAATTTTTATCGTCGCCACGGGTCAGCCTGTATACAATGTGTGCCGTAGTACGATGTGTGCCGTAGTACAATGTGTGCCGTAGTACAATGTGTGCCGTAGTACAATGTGTTCCGTAGTACAATGTGTGCTGTAGTACAATGTGTGCTGTAGTACAATGTGTGCTGTAGTACAATGTGTGCCGTAGTACAATATGTGTTGTAGTACAATGTGTGCTGTAGTACAATGTGTGCTGTAGTACGATGTGTGTTGTAGTACAATGTGTGCTGTAGTACGATGTGTGCTGTAGTACAATGTGTGCCGTAGTACAATGTGTGCTGTAGTACAATGTGTGCTGTAGTACAATGTGTGCTGTAGTACGCTGTGTGTTGTAGTACAATGTGTGCTGTAGTACAATGTGTGCTGTATACAATGTGTGCCGTAGTACAATGTGTGCTGTATACAATGTGTGCTGTAGTACAATGTGTGCTGTAGTACGATGTGTGCTGTAGTACAATGTGTGCCGTAGTACAATGTGTGCTGTAGTACAATGTGTGCTTTAGTACAATGTGTGCTGTAGTACAATGTGTGCTGTAGTACAATGTGTGCTGTAGTACAATGTGTGCCGTAGTACAATGTGTGCCGTAGTACAATGTGTGCCGTAGTACAATGTGTGCTGTAGTACGTTGTGTGCTGTAGTACAATGTGTGCTGTAATACAATGTGTGCTGTATTACGATGTGTGCCGTAGTACGATGTGTGCGGTATACAATGTGTGCCCTAGTACGATGTGTGCTGTATACAATGTGTGCCGTAGTACGGTGTGTGCTGTATGCAATGTGTGCTGTATACAATGTGTGCCGTAGTACAATGTGTGCCGTAGTACAATGTGTGCCGTAGTACAATGTGTGCTGTATACAATGTGTGCCGTAGTACGATGTGTGCTGCATACAATGTGTGCTGGATACAATGTGTGCCGTAGTACAATGTGTGCCGTAGTACAATGTTTGCCGTGGTACAATGTGTGCTGTGGTACAATGTGTGCTGTAGTACAATGTGTGCTGTAGTACAATGTGTGCTGTAGTACAATGTGTGCTGTAGTACAATGTGTGCCGTAGTACAATGTGTGCTGTAGTACAATGTGTGCTGTAATACGATGTGTGCTGTAGTGCAATGTGTGCTGTAGTACGATGTGTGCTGTAGTACGATGTGTGCGGTATTCAATGTGTGCCGTAGTACGGTGTGTGCTGTATGCAATGTGTGCTGTATACAATGTGTGCCGTAGTACAATGTGTGCCCGTAGTACAATGTGTGCCGTAGTACAATGTGTGCCGTAGTACAATGTGTGCCCGTAGTACAATGTGTGCAGTAGTTTAATGTGTGTTGTATACAATGTGTGCTGTAGTACAATGTGTGTTGTAGTTCAATGTGTGCCCGTAGTACAATGTGTGTTGTATACAATGTGTGCCGTAGTACAATGTGTGCCCGTAGTACAATGTGTGTTGTAGTACAATGTGTGCCATAGTACAATGTGTGCCCGTAGTACAATGTGTGTTGTAGTACAATGTGTGCCCGTAGTACAATGTGTGCTGTATACAATGTGTGTTGTAGTACAATATGTGCCTTAGTACAATGTGTGCCTTAGTACAATTTGTGCTGTAGTACAATGTGTGCTGTATACAATGTGTGCTGTAGTACAATGTGTGCCTTAGTACAATGTGTGCCTTAGTACAATATGTGCCTTAATACAATATGTGCCTTAGTACAATATGTGCCTTAGTACAATATGTGCCTTAGTACAATATGTGCCTTAGTACAATATGTGCCCGTAGTACAATGTGTGCTGTAGTACAATGTGTGCCGTAGTACAATGTGTGCCGTAGTACAATGTGTGCCGTAGTACAATGTGTGCTGTAGTACAATGTGTGCCGTAGTACAATGTGTGCCGTAGTACAATGTGTGCTGTAGTACAATGTGTGTTGTAGTACAATGTGTGCCATAGTACAATGTGTCCCGTAGTACAATGTGTGCTGTAGTACAATGTGTGCCGTAATACAATGTGTGCTGTAGTACAATGTGTGCCGTAGTACAATGTTTGCTGTAGTACAATGTGTGCTGTAGTACAATGTGTGCTGTAGTACAATGTGTGCTGTAGTACAATGTGTGCTGTAGTACAATGTGTGCCGTAGTACAATGTTTGCTGTAGTACAATGTGTGCTGTAGTACAATGTGTGCTGTAGTACAATGTGTGCTGTAGTACAATGTGTGTTGTAGTACAATGTGTGCTGTAGTACAATGTGTGCCGTAGTACAATGTGTGCCGTAGTACAATGTGTGCTGTAGTACAATGTGTGTTGTAGTACAATGTGTGCCGTAGTACAATGTGTCCCGTAGTACAATGTGTGCTGTAGTACAATGTGTGCCGTAGTACAATGTGTGCTGTAGTACAATGTGTGCCGTAGTACAATGTTTGCTGTAGTACAATGTGTGCTGTAGTACAATGTGTGCTGTAGAACAATGTGTGCTGTAGTACAATGTGTGTTGTAGTACAATGTGTGCCGTAGTACAATGTGTGCTGTAGTACAATGTGTGCTGTAGTACAATGTGTGCTGTAGTAGAATGTGTGCTGTAGTACAATGTGTGCTGTAGTACAATGTGTGCTGTAGTACAATGTGTGCTGTAGTAAAATGTTTGCTGTAGTACAATGTGTGCTGTAGTACAGTATGTGCCGTAGTACAATATGTGCCGTAGTACACATTTTTCAACCAGTTTATTAAAAAAGAAAAAAAAATGGATTGTCAATACGATAGGTTTGAAAGAAAGAACAGATGAAGAAATCATGTTTGTGTAATTAACAGATGATGGTTGTGTAAAAAACAGATGGTGATTGTGAAATTTACAAGACGTCAAGGGTTCGAAAGAAACTGACCAAGCCTATCTGGTACTTCAGTTAAAAAGGTCATATGGCAAAGTCACATGACGAGTCACACAATCTCAATTCATCTGATGCAAAGGGCTCGTTTCTAGTCTTTCTCTTCGGCTTCTGGTTGTACGCCTTTCACTGATGTAGTGCACCACTTTACAAATATATTTTCTACCCCCCCCCTCCCCCCACTTTTTTTCCATATGATATTTTAATAGATATGGCAGCTTTTTAAAAAAAAGTGACATGAAAATGAAAATTAATTTTGTTGACACTTTAGCGGTATGGTTTGTTTCATTTTCTTCTTCTGATTTTTCTGCGTATTACATTTGATTTATATTTGCCAATTAACAATTTAAACAACTCTTATTTTCCATCATTTAAGCTAAGTAAACGCTAAAGGGGGTTAGGCAGGAAATTGTTACCGCGTGAATTGGATGGTGTGATACATAATAATGTCGGAATACGGTTAATCAAAGGGATATAAATCATATAATTTTTTAAAAAGGTTTTTAAAAAAACAATATATAAGGTGTTTCATTCGCTAGTGCTGGTTAAAGTTCATTAAAATGCTTCTATTCAAGGAATCGGACGCGTCTTAACAACACAGTGAAATAGTGATTTTTAAAGGCTATTCATTGTAACCAATGCTCCTTTTATTAGGTTACAAATGATGACATTTAACAACCCATCAAGCGTAACAACCTCACACTCTCACCAACCAAGAATTTTGTCTCTCAATATGTCTTTTATAGATAATATGAATTGTCCTCTGGGATAGTGACTAGTGAATTAAGATTTTTTTCCCTTTAATGGTGACTCAAAGTTTTCATATATAATGTGGAAAATTCCCCATTTCAGATTTGTATAAGCAATGCCCCATTTTCTTCTTATCAACTTCACCCACTCACTTGTCTCGCGATACAGATGACGATTAGTTTCTTTATACGGGACATGATTTACCGTACTTAATACAATATTTGATCGTAAAGTTAACTAACGGGACACGACCTACCGTACTTAGCTCAATATTTGAATGTAAACTATACTAAACAAACTCTGGCTCTCGGTAGTATGTAGCAGGGATTCTCAAAACATTCAATAGCATCTAACTTCAAACGTTCTTACCTTATTTTTGGCTTACACAATATGACCTGTTTGTTACAAGATTGATTACCATATCCGTCATAGTGACGCCACGAGCTACCGCACTGGGTGACACCAACCATAGTGACGCCATGAGCTACCGCATTGGGTGAAACCAACCATAGTGACGCCACGAGCTACCGCACTGGGTGAAACCAACCATATTGATGCCATGAGCTACTGAAATGGGTGACACCAACCATAGTGACGCCTCTTTTTCTTCTTACGAAAACTACAACAACCACAAACAAATTCTTCATGAATGTTTAGTTTTTGTTATCAAAACAATATAATCAAATAACACAATAAGACACACTAAGACACAATAAGACACCGTGTTTTAGGAAACGAATGTTAAAGACTCCGTGAGCTTTGGTTATTCTCTCAAGAACGCTTTTATTCCGTGATGAAACAGGAGTCGCTGGTCGTCTGACAGACAACGCTAACACCCGTAAAAATGTTCTTCCGTTTGGATTTCGTGCCGTGGTGCTGGTTTAAGTGACGTTTTACATAGACCGTGCTTTTCTTCCCGTTCCTTCTATGAGATGGGAGGTAGATTTTTTAAATTCACAGTGATTTCATCATGCAAGCGTCAAACTGTCAACATATTTATATTTCTCCAGCCAGACAATCTTCGGTTCTTATTTAAACTACATGTCTCCATACTAGTGTCATTTTTTATTCAGTGGGGATATACGGACGAGTTGTTTTCCCGTTAATTTTCTGTTGCCCCCCCCCCTTTTCCCCTGTGAAAGGGGTTACTAGATACTGATTTTGATTTTTAAGTATTCTGGACGAAACGATATTTTAATTATGAATTTAGCTATTAATATTACTGGCATCAATTTCATTATTACGTTACTTTGACCAGAGGCGTCACTAGGGTTGGTGTCATCCCGGGGCGGTAGCTCATGGTGTCACCCCTTCACGACTGAAGGGGCCGTCCATAAATGACGTCACGCGAGGTTGCCGATTTTTACCCCACCCTCCCCCAGCGTCATACTTTGTCACAAAAATATAGACCCCGTCCCTTTTTTACGATATGACGTCACAAAGCTTTGACACCCCTCCCCCAAGCCGTATTTTCTCAATAAAAATTAGCATGTTGCAAATTATTTTTTTTATTATTTAGGGTAAGTCTGCACCGTAATATCGTAACACGCGTGAAGTCATTGAAAACGTAATTAAATAAATGGTAAACAATCAAATATTTAAGTGGAACTTTTATTTAAAGTTTCGCGTTTTTTTATGTGACGTCACATTTCTTAAACACCCCCCTCCTCGTACCACATCGTCACAGATGCGTGGACCCCCCTATGGCGGATTAAAAAAAGGGGGGGGGGTGCTGAACGGGCTAAAGGCCCCCAATAATTTAAGGGCCCCCAAACTTTTTATGAATTATAGTGTATAATAAAGATGCAGGCCATTATGTTTGTACGAATCCCTGAAAATGCCTTGGACAGTCATACGGCAATGCTGCAAATGAGTAGGAAGTATAACCGAAAGCAGGCTATTCTTCGTGAGAAGTGCATTGTAGCTCATTATGTGCCGTGCACAGCTCATTCCTTTAATTTGGTTGGGAAAAGAGCAGCAGGTTGTCCTACTGCGGTCAGATTTTTTTGTCTTCTGCAAAATCTTTATACCCGACTTGTTGCATCTACTCATCGTTGACAGGTACTTCAAAAACATATGAAATTGATACATGCTAACAAAGCCTTGTCTGACACAAGATGGTCAGCCTGACATTATGCTGTAAGGTCTGTTAATAGCTCATACCATGAGAATATCGCAGCACTGGAAGAATTAGCAACGAATGAAAATCAGCCACGTGACTGCCGACTTGAAGAAGAAGGATTTCTAAAGGAAATTGAACAACTGGAAGTCATTATTTTACTTGAAATTTGGGAAACAATTTTAGAAAGGAAGTATCTCATTGAGTTTGTTAAAAAATAGCATTCTTAATTTTATTCCTATGAAGACAAAAGAAAGGAAAAGTCCGTGGTAAAAACAGTGTAAACAATCTTCAATACTATCAAACAAAAAAGAAAGCGTCATTTGTAAAGACACAAAAAAAGATTCTCGGAAAAAAAATCAAGATTGAGGTATTTCTGGTAATCATTGACAAACTTTCTTAAGCCCTACAACATTGGTTAGGTGCATATAAATACATCCATGAGAAATTTGGCTTTCTTACAAACCTAACTGAGCTCAGCACTTTCGCCACCCGATGGACAGCAGCAGCCAAGTTAATGGAAGAACATTCAAGTGATTTCGAAAGAAGGGGATCGGGTAAATCCGAAGCAACCGTTTCGTCCCCCTCAATTTACTAGCAACGCCATCGAGCGGTGCCGGTTTAGGGCCAGGAGCGCCAGTACGGATTAGCAAAAAGTGCCGCGAAGAACGCATTGGACGCCAGCTCTGAGGAAACCTTCCAGTGGGGGTTGCACCCTAGGTAGGTCTTTGATGATCCCCCGGTCTGCGGCGGTCCTAACCATGGAGACCCGTGTGCTTTGCCGGGATGGCGCCAAAGTGGTAGCGGGTCGTAGTAGGAAATTCCACCACCTCCTTGTGAGGGCAACTTAGTGGGAGGCATCTTCGACTGTATGTCCTGGATGCCCAGGTGGCCGCTTCAGAAGCGACCGCTTTTTTGTTCCTCAGCTGTTACATCCCTTTGGTGGCCAGATGGCTAAGGAGGTCTTCCGGGAAGACCCATAAAGAGCACTAGGCTCGGGGCTTCTGATTTTCTTCCACATGTAGGTTCATGAGTGATTTCGAAGACTGTTTACCTTCAGAATTAGTCCAATTTTCAGAACTCTTAAAAAAGTTATTGTCCAGCCCCAGGCTCATGGTAAGGAAAAGGAATTAGCACAAAGCGAAACTCAAAAAACTTGCACAGAGCTAAAAATTTTGCTGCTTTTGAATGAGCTATATTTCACACAGTCCTTTACAAATGTACACATCGCACTTCGCATCTATCTTTCAATGATGACATCAAACTGCAGCTGAGAGCGATCCTTTTCAAAGTTGAAAAGAATATATAATGAGTTAGAATTTGCATGGGACGAAAAAGGCTGAATATGCTCTCTCTAATGAGCATTGAAAAGGAACTTGTAAGCTTACTCAGCTTTATTGACTTGATTGAAAACTTCGCCATTTGAAAAATTCGCAAACGAAAGTTGTAGGTTGAAATAATAATCATACATATTTTTCAATAATTTTTGTTATTTCAAATAGAGAAAAGAATTCGTTACCTCATGAATATTTTTTTTTAAAATACGGAATAACGCGTAATACTATTCTTTACGGGGGCGCGTTCGTAAGCACTAAACAGCGTAAGTCGGAATGGGACCGTCGTAACCGGAGGACTACCTGTATATAAACATGCATATCTATGCTTTCACGCCTTTAATAAATATATATATAAAAAATATTACACTCAAAGACATTGAAATCATAATTTTCCTCAAGAAAAACATCAACAAAGAAAACCCATCTTTTGATTTTTTTCTTTGGGGGGGGGGTGATAAAAATCGTATTCCCCCACCCCCACCCCACTGTGGTGGAGGGAGTCGTGAGGTGGGATTCGTTCATGCTGTCGGTGTGTCCAAGCCCAAATGGCTTTATATCTTTTAAAACAGAAGACACTGCCTCTTTCATTCCAGCCTTTTTTAAAGATCTCTCTGCTGCGACTATTTCTTTTCTTTTTTTCCTAATTTGTTTTAATGTTGTTCCTGTGTTGGGACTGTTTTATTATTGCAAGTTAACTGATATTTTTTTAATAAGAATTTTCGCGTTTAACGTATTTCATTGTATTTCTTAATTTCTTTCTAGATTTAAAAATTGTCATCTTTTGTTTTCTGACATAAAATCGTACACAGTAAAATTTTAGGCTCGGGTGTCACACCCTGTCGGGTGTCACCCGGGGCGGCCCGCGCCCCCCCCCTAGTGACATCACTGCTTTGAACCATAGTAATTTATTTTAATATCGCGAAAAAATCAGGAAGGGCTCATGTGTAAGGATCAAACACTCATGAGTGTGTAATGGGCCCGTATGGGACCAGCATGACCCATGACCCATCCAGGTGTACACAGTAATAATATTAATAATCTTTGGACCGAACCGAAAAAGGGGGGGGGGATACAACGATTTTACTCCATACAAGGCCTTATTCGAGATGGACCTCAATAATGAAAAACGTGGGGCGGGTGTTTGGAATAAAAATTAAAGATTTCTAATTTAGAAGGCAAAAGAGAGATCTATAAGTGAGAGTATGAGTGAGCTGCATCTGTTAAACCTCATAAGCACCACCCCACGTTTTTAGTCATATTAAATGAAAGTACTTGAACTTACAAGTTTTAAATTATTTTCTTCTTTTTAGTCCGCTTGTAAAAACGTGGTTTTTAAAAATCATTTTTTACCTTTATTTATCTTTAAACATGTTTCAATACTCAGACACTCATGGGATAGTCAGGTAGTGAACGGGTTGACATCACCGGCTTCATTATTTGAATTATTATTTGACTGATTTTACTTGTGATTCAACCAAACTTTAATCCTACTTCAAAAGTTATTTAACTTTCGAAAGGTCTAATCTATAATAATATATATATTTCACCAAAGCGCGTATGTGCAAATAGCATGACGAATGACCCTCGCTGGGGTCGACTTATCACTGTTGGCAAGCTTAGTGAGATGAAACGAAAAAAAGGCGGCGGACAACAATTTTTATTGCAGTAAGTTGCGTTGCACCTTCACAGAATAACAGGTGATTCGTAGCGTATTTGTTATCACGCCCGCCTTGCACGCGGAAAGTCCTTGGTTCAAGCCTCAGCGGGAATTTATTTTTTAATTTTTAAAAATGTTTGTTTCTTCCCCTTCTTTTCCTCCCTTTTTGCGAACATGACTAACCCTCGCTAGGTTCGACCAATCACAGTTTATTATTGGCAAGGGATGGTAGTAAAGGGTGGGGGGAAGCAGGTATAAACAACCGCAGTGCACATGTCTCCACGTTTACTCGCTGTTTGTGTCCGTTCTCTCACCTTCCCCAACCGTTCTTTGCACTATCCATAATGAGCCGTCTGTGGCGTATGCTATGCCGCGGGTCGTACCTAGTTGATACTATTATTAACAACTTTATAGCATATTTAAATATTAATGTAGCAATGCAAAGATATTTTCAAAACAAAGTTAAATAAAATAAGTTAAATGTTAAAAAAAAATCTTTTTTTAAAAAGGACACGCTTTTATTTACATATAGAAATTGCACTAAATATGTATAATACAAAAAAAAACATTTCCCCCTAACTGAAAATTGAACCTCGTACCCCCATGTCGGCAATTGATCACAAAAACTAAAAACTAAAAGTACAATAATTTCAATACGGTGCATTCGATCGATCTGAAATTTTGATACAATGCATTGTCATCCAAGATCTATATGTGGTAAAAAATTTTAGATCTCTAGGACCATAAGAAGTGGTATAATTTTACGTTTCAAGTTTTGAAGGAAGGATGGAAGGAAGGGTTGATGGATACAACATACAAACATTGTGACTTAAATAAAAGCGTGTAATAAAAATAAATGATATTATAAACATAGTTTATAATGTAATAAAAAATATAATCACTCATCTCCTTCCAAATATTATGCTGTACTTTTTGCTTTGAAAAGTCTTGTTCTTTTAAATCCTTTCTAATAGTTGACATTTATTATACTCTTTTACCACCGGGGTGATTTCAACTCAATTTTTTCTGGTCGCTCATTGAAATGAGTCTGTTTGGTATATGATAATATATATATATATTAGGGCTGCGGAAATTATCGATTAATTTCTCGATTAATCGTTAAAAATGTATCGATTAAATATCGACTAAAATAATTTTAATCGATAAAAATTCGATTAAAATTTAAGAAAATATTTATAATATTTTTTTTTAAATTTTAGTAATAAATAATAATTTATTAATAATTAATAATAATTTATATATATTTTTTACGTACAAACATCTCCCGCGTAATATTAAAATTTATTTTATTAATATATGTTGACTGGCAGTCGTCAACTAAAAA
Organism: Ampullaceana balthica; assembly: GCA_944989445.1. Taxonomy (NCBI): domain Eukaryota; kingdom Metazoa; phylum Mollusca; class Gastropoda; family Lymnaeidae; genus Ampullaceana; species Ampullaceana balthica. The sequence goes on along the minus strand of CALYLW010001703.1, from coordinate 65,121 downwards.
ATGGCTGACAGCCAGAGCCGTCTTTACACAATTTTGGGCCCCCGGGCAAAAGAAATATTGTTGGGCCTTTCCCCCGCAGGAATAAAAAATGAATATATATAATATATATAATATATATAAATAAACATATTCCCATGGGGCCCATATGCTCGTGGGCCCCCGGGCAAATGCCCAACGGGCCTATGCGTTAAGACGGCTCTGCTGACAGCATCAGCGCAGTTAAATTTAAACATAACAAGAAAGTTGAGCAAATATGTTGTTTTTAAGCTAACTGCGGATGGCAAAGTCGAAGATGGTGAAAACGTTTACTGTGTTCACTGCAATAAACAATTCTCTTTTAAAGGATCAAATACATCGCTGACGTACCACCTTCAGCACAAATCAAGTATCAACACATTGTCATGAAATTTAGTTCAAAATATTCTTAATTTTCAATGTCAGTGAGAAATGTTCATTTTAATGACGTCATAAATTTCTATTTTTGCTTTTAATTGAAATTATCGATTAAATTTAAATTAATCGATAACAGCCCTAATATATATATATATATATATATATATATATATATATATATATATATATATATATATATATATATATATATATATCCTATGTAATAAAAGGCTATGTTCCGTGCGGTCATCAATAGCGATTGGTCCCTCAAATACATATGACTCCTAAAGCCAATCATATTGAACACTTTTACGCGGACGTTCAAAACGAGTTATTTTTGGTGTAGTATTTCTTCCAAGACTTTATTTTGAGTTATGGGCGTTGGGATAAATAAAAGCTCTGTTTTTACGAGTTATTTATTTTAACTATAATGATTAGTATTTTTAAATCCCTTTTATTAACTTCGCGGCCGTCTCTGTCGTTCTGTCGTCATCTCTCTCTGTCTGTCTGTCTTGTCGCGGGCGTAAAAACAAAAGTAAAAAATGACCCACTTCCGGTGATCCGAGCGAGCTGAAATTTGGCACACGGACCCGTCTCACCTAACAATGCATCATATCAAAATTTCAGATCGATCGAAGGTACCATAAATAAATGTATGCATTTTTAGTTTATCCTAATATAACGTATGTAATTCAAATTCACTGTTTGTTATTGTTTTTTTTCCACGTGAGAGTTTGAGTTGACGCATTGACGCGACACATCGAAGTACCGGCTTGCTTTTGTTTACATTTTACGTGTCACGCTGAGCTCGGTCAAGCGATCGGTGACCAGACTTTTCCCCTCTCCCCCCACCCCCAGGGTTATGAAACAAAGTTGATTTAAGACAGATTTAGTCTCTAAATATTTGTCGCGTTTGAAAATAATCAATACTGTTAGTTATGTCTCATATATAAGGGATTTATAGTCAAAAACTTTGTTTTTACGGGTTTGTTTTATTAAATCCATTATATTAACTTCACCGCCGTCTCTGTCTCTCTGTCTGTCTTGGGTGGGCACCGCGGAAAAACAGAAGTCAAAAATGACCCACTTCCCGTCATGCTATCGAGCTGAAATTTGGCACACGGACCCGTGTCATGGTATCGAAAATTCAGATCGATCGAACGAACAGTTATTAAATTAATGCATTTTCAGTTAATAAACTATATGTAGCGGTCGCTATTGTTTACATTTTACGGGTCACTCGTTTTCACCCCAGCCTTCGTTGAACACATCTCGTGTTTTAACCAGGTAAACCACCTTGAGTTGAGTTAACGCGTTGACGCCACCCGTCCATGTCCACACCCCCTCCCCCCTTCCCTTAGTTTTTAAGCCAGGGGAGATAATTTCGGTTTCAGTCTGTAAATGTTTGTCACGTTTAAACATAATCAATACTTTTAGTTATGTCTCATATATAAGGGATTTATAGTCAAAAACGTTGTTTTTACGGGGTTGTTTTATTGACGTGATGCTCATGTATGCCAGTCGAGACGGCTGTTGGAGGGGAGTTACAACATGCCACCGCACCGCATATATATATATATATGTTGACTAAAAATTTGTGAGTATGTATGTTGTCTATCATGGAAAAAAATCCTATTTAGTCGTTTCATTTTTCATGTTATCACTGTGTCAATTTGAAAAAATTCCAACTCACACATGAAAGGGAAACATCCATGCACCACTCACCTATTGAGAATCCCAGGAGTGCCGAAGATAAGAAGATAATTCCAATGAGGTAACTCCTAAACACCATCATTTCCTGTAGTCAGCCTATGTCAAATGTAATGTACAATGCAGTCAACAAGAAAGTTCAGAGATCCTTCCAAAGTGAAAACTTACAGTTGAAAAAAGAATAAGTTCTTTTTCTTCAAAATTTAAGTAGGGTCATCAAAAATACAGAACATTTTAATATTTTTATTAAATAATTTTTTTTAACTGCTGGAAACCATTCACGTCTAAAATGTCTACATTTTTACGCCCCCCAAAAAATAAATAAAATAAAATAAAATAAAAACAACCTACATTAAGTTAGTTAACCCAATTTCAGAACATTTATTTTCTAGGTGTCTAGGTTGAAATAAATATGCCATCAGATTTTGTCGCTCAATCATGCGCAATCATTTCAACAACTGAGGGTCTTCAGGTATTCAAGCGTATATAAATATATTTCACATATGTCGACTAATGCATACATATTCACCTTTCTAAATAGCTCTTATGTACAAAATTTTGTTCGGATATCGTAGCTTTTTCTCTATAGTTTCTATGGTACAACATTCTTATTTCTTTTGTTTTTTGTCATTTTTAACTGTCAATTTAATTAATTGGCCATATCGTATCTCACCTATCGATCACAAATCCAGATATGGTTTCTGCAACAATCGGAGCTGTGCTTGTCTTAGGAAAGTTTCAACACTTGTTCTGCGGGAGTAAGACGAGGAAGTCTTTTATATACAGACAATACTTGTGGCGAGAGAGGGGACGGAAAGGGAGACAACAGGTCCCTCTATTTCCAGCCTTTAAAAAAGAAAGCCTCAGCTATTTACTTTAGCCCCCCCCCCAACTCTCTTAGAAAATCCACTGGCTTAGTTTTGCCGTCTAAAAGGAAAATGATTGCTATTGCTGCACCGTTACGCAACAATAGCTGCACAAATCATACCCAATAGAAACTTTCGTTTAAAATATGTAAACTATTAAATAAAAACATACTTTTTTTCAATAACAAAAAAATACATTATACATGCAGGCTATACCATATGTACTTGTGAAAAGAAACATAATTTAAATTTTTTAAAATAAAAAGTGTGTAAATAAATTTTTTGGGTGTAAAAAGGCAGTTGGGTGTATAGAGGCAGTTGTTGGTACTACTTCAAATGAGCAAATATAAATGAGCACAATGAGATAATATCGGAGGTAAAAGAAATGATAACTGCAGGCAACCGTTCCTACTTCAGCTTACAAAAACTTCTAGGAAGCAAAAACCTCTCAAGAGGAACAAAGAAAACTTAATGGAGACTATGGGTGGGTCTTTGTACAAATGATACAGTTCTTGGCTCGTACGAATTTTCCAGATATCATTTTCTATCACCAGGTCATATATTTTACGTAGGATTTTCCTCTCCCAAGTGTTGAGCAGGTTCTCTGCTTTTCTGTTCAGGGTCCAAGTATCACTAGCATAAGTTACTACCGGTCTTGTGAAATCGTGCACAGTTACTGTTTTATATTGGCTATAAATGAAGGAATATATACTTTGCTACACCCGCCAGCATCTGATATTATGAACACAATTTCGTTGAGCAATAATGGAGTGCATAGAAGAATTGATGAAATATCTTAAGATGTTGAAGATTCGTTGTGTGACTATGTATAAACATCCAAATGTACATTGCCACTTGCTTAGTCAACATTGCCAGGATATGAAGCTTTGCCTTCAGAATAAATGCGGTTCACAAAGGAAGAACACATTTGCCAATAATTATTATTTGCAAAATATTTGCAAACTGATAGTAAAGAAGAACCAATATTTCATGCATATGATGAGTTTTTAAAAGATAAAGAAACACCTCTACCTCTAAGCAGTGGCGTAGCTAGACCTTTTGCCGCCCGGGGCGGTCTCCAATTTTCTGCCCTTTCTGAGAAGTTGACACCGTAACTTTTATAAATTAATAAACTTAAATAAATAATTGTAATTGAAAAAAAGTAAAGGTGGCGAACATTTCTACCATTGAATGCCCTATTTAAGTTAGTGGCAATAAAGGAGGCCAAATAAGATGTTATACCTATAAATACATATTTTTTATAAAAATACGAGTTACTTTTTTTAAATTTTACAAGAAAGTTACTGAGGTTGCACAATGAGACAAACGTATTCTAAATTTACACCCAAAAATTAAATTACCAATTAGTATGCTTTTATTTTGTATTTATAAATAAATGATTTAATTATATTTTTACAAACAAATTGTGTACATTAGTATGTAAACATATTATTTATACATTTATTTTCCTAACTTTCATAGTAGGAAAAAAATCGTGTATTATGCTATCAAAATTTAAATAATCTATCTATCTATATAGAGTGGCCCAAAAAAAATATTTTTTCGATTTTTCTAAATTTAAGGTCTGCATTGTGTTCTGCCAGAAAAAAAAGTGTTTTCTGAAAAAATGAATACACTCGTGAAATATTTAGGGGTTGCACAAAGCAATGAAAACATTGATTTGGTAATAAATAGTAATTTAATGGTTTATGTTGAATGTTTAGTTTTAAACATGAAATAGCAACCTCAAAACAAATAAAATAATAGAATGCAACAAAGTGTTTACTAAATATGGACGTCATATTCACTGACTGCGCTTTTGCTAGTCCAGTAACCACTGTGGTCTTCTTTGCATCCGGATATAATCGTCGGTGTTCTTGCACCACCTGAAGTAAGAATTGCTTCTGATCCTCTTTTCTGCATAAAACTTCATTAAAATCAGTTTCACTACTCTTTTGGCTGTGTCATTAACAACTTTCAAATTGGTTACAACCTTTTCTGCATGTTTGTATTCTTTGTTGCTGCTCAATGTTTCAGGGGACATCTCAAGGAATGAATGTGGCAAACCAAGAATGGAGAAAAATGCCTTTGTATTGTTTGTAACAAAGAAGCTGATGGGCTGGTCTGCATAGAATCCATTGGAATCAAGACGCTGAGCTCGATTTGTAGATCCGGGTTTTTCTTGCATATTTTTAAGCATCTGAACCTTTTGCTTGGGATCAATATTTTCATTTAAAAAAGCGAGGCCCACTGTAATTTCACTTAGATACCATAAATGTCGACTGAAAGCGTTTTCTGCTGCTTTTCCAATAACTGAATTAACGGAGTTTTATTTTTCTAAATCCTTCAGAAATTGTAGGTCATTTTATGGCGCCCTTGCTGGCTGTGGGGCTTGAAACCACAGTTTCATATAAGTACTGGAAACAAAACAGAGTAACTGAAACAGTCCTTGTTCTTCAGAAAGCTTCAGCTTAAACTGCTTCTTAAACATCTTGTAGCAATAAATTATTCTTGCCATCCAACGTGCTCTGTGTACAGCTCCTGGAGCATGGAAATGAATCCCACGTGGTGGTGTTCCTCCAAGAAATATAACAGCCAGTTCCAAACATTCTCTGTAATCATCTCGTGGGTGACGAATTTGAAGATAGTCATTTGCAAACTGCAATGTGCTCTCTTTGAAAAGGTCTACTTCAGTCATCCCATCATCCCAACTGCAGTATCATAGGATCCATTCTCCATAAAATGCCACTGCTCTTTAAATAGTTTGAAAAGTGAAATATCAGGTCCAGATGAGGGCCCACTTATCTTCAATGCGGTGAACTTTTTTTCCAGAACAATTTCCATAATATGGTGGCGGCAAGCAAGATGAATAAGACTTTTTCCAAGCAGCTTTTCAATTAAAACACATGCCCCTTTGGAATCCCCAGTGTTACTTGCTGTTGTGTCAAAACTTAATGCTACTACTTTTTCACAAATTCCCCAGTCCTTCAGACATTCAACTACAGCTTGAGCTTGACTGTCACCTGTCCCTGAAGCCAATTTTGGTACACCTAGCTAGCACTCTATTTGCAGTCCTGTTACAATCACTGGAAATCTCTCAACATTCTCCCTGGCTGTGAGATCTGGAAGCAATTTTCCATCCCAATGTACAGTTAATGGTACTTGTGGATCAAACAATTCTTTAACTTCATGTGCTGTTTTTTTTCCTAACCTCAGCTCTCACACGCTGTACAGTACTTCGACTTAATGTCATGTCAAAACATCGTGACCTGAATGAGCTGTAGCAGCTAGTAAATGGACTGCTGTACGATCACTAACTTGTGATCTATCTAATGCTGCAGCAACTTCTTTGGACAGAACAGACTTTGTTGGAGCAGTTTCTGCACATTTTCTTCGTTTCCGTGATGCATTAATCAAAAATTCTTCATCGTGTTCATTTGCTTCAGTGACCCTTTTCATCTGAACTGCTGTCAGAAGAAAATTGCAATAACGTGCTGGACATTTGAGAACTTAGAGTTTCCTGGTCATTTTTCACTATTTGCATCAACCTCTATGATCTCTCTTTTCTATGAGCTTTCCGTTCTTCTTTTTCCTGTTTTGCTTTATCCACTCCAGCCATGTATCCAATTCTTCTCTCCCTTTGGTCACGAAGAAATTCTAAATCTTGTGTTTGTTCTGTTAGTTTTTCAGCACTCTGATGGGCGATGTCAAACAGTTTATCAATTTTTGAAGAAAATGCAATTTCATTTGAAATCTGCTTCTCTGAACGCCGATTCTTTGCTTTACTCAAATACTGCCACTGCTGATGGACTTTTAAAAGACGATTTTCTATGTGGTAGCTGTAAGCTGTTGGAATTGCAGCTTTCTGCCAGATAGTAAGAATTTCACTAACAGTTATTCCAGCACTGTCTTTAAGAGTTTTATTGTTTTCTCTATGATGGTAGAAAAACACTGATAATGTCTCACGAATTGTTGGAAGCCTTGTAGTTTGCACAAACGTATCACGCACTGGACCAATCAACCATATGTCACTTTGTAATCTTGTCTTCCGTTTGGAATTATCACATTGGTTACTACTGTTCGAAGCCATTGTTTAACAAAATGTAATGGATAATTGACACTTGCACGGAGAAAAGCAGTAGGAAAGATAAGAGCTGGAAAGAAAATAAAAAACATTATTAATATTAATGTCAATAAGTGCAAATAGACATTGAGTGCAATAAAGGCAACAAGTGCAACCAACATAAATATTAAACAGTTACATATTATAAACATCAAAGAACAAAACAGACTTTATTCAGGTTCATCAATATTCGGGATAAAATGTGGTAAATGGAGAACATAACTAAATTTGCAGAGAGCTTGTGCAACCTCTAAATTTCATCTGAAAATTATGAAATTTTATATTTCGGACTACTTTTTTTGGGGGTAATCAAATGTAGGGTTTAAATCAAAGGAAAAAAAATTATATCTTTTTTGGGCCACTCTAATCTATATATATAATTCTCTTCGTGGTCGGAACCTGCGAGACAAGCTGTAAGTATGTTTCAACAGATACTAATTTTAGAAAGCAGCGCACCAAATTACTGCACCAATGCATCAAAAGGTGTGCAAATTAAATATGCGCTGTAAAAAAAAAGTATATGACGTCATTGTTTTCGCTGATATTTTAATTTTGTAAAAAGGGAACATTGTAAAAAGTTATAAAATACTTTGTGTACATTTCAGAAAGTTTAATATTTCAAACAAGGACAAGTTAGTTGGGGATTTTGAAAAAGGTGGGCGCCGTAGGCGCCCTAAAAAATTGCATTTTTTCAAAATAAATAGATTTCAGCTGAACACTTCCGTCATTTTTTACGGGTGATACGCCGCGGGTCTTTCCAGAGTTCCTTCTTTTCATTCACTCACAGTCGTTTGCCCAAACCCACCCCATTTTGACAACTGTGTCTTTCAGGAAGTCTTCACCCGTCACTAAATCGCGCTACGCCGCGGGTCAGCTAGTTCGTTATATTTTGTTCTATGGACAATATTGCATGATTTTGTAGTCTTAAATTAAAGTTCAAGGATCGGGAAACGTTTTGTCTGAGAGAGTCATACGTCATACATTATTTTTAAAACTAAATATTCAAGAAAATGTGTGCATTTTGTGTAATTTCAACACTAAAAGTACCATAACTATGTCTCTTAATTCTTTTTAATATCATTGTTATGCTATTTATAGCGTATAAAATAAACGTATTTTAAAGAAACACACACATTTTGTTTGTGCTACTTTAATGAAAAAAAAAGAAAAAAAAATAAAAAAAATTAATTTTTAATAAATTACCTTAGAAAAATTTTCTTAAACTTAAACAGTAATATAAATTACTACTTTCAAGTTAAACACAATATTTGAACCACAATGTCATGTGGGTACTCTTTCGCGTATCATTCTGTGCATGTCGAAAATCCACGCAATAACTGTCGCGGAGATATTAATAGTATATTCCGTCCAGCAGTGATGTGTTCTTTGTGTTGTTTTCTTATAAAAAGCGTCATCTGTGATGTATACCGCTTAATTTTCAAAACAAATCGATACACTTTTTAAACTATTTTAAATTTCTTAAGGGTTATGCGTTAATTATAACAAACAGTATGTAATAAAAAATGTCTTGAGAATCTGTTAATTACGACTCGAAAGTACGAATATTTTATTTTCACCCGGGTTTTCCTCTTTCAAAAGAAAAAGGGCGGTTGTCCGAAAGGGCTGTACTTTTCAAATTCCCCCAAATGCCGCCCCCAAATCGTGTGCCGCCCGGGGCGGACCGCCCCCCCTAGCTACGCCACTGCCTCTAAGTAAAATCTTACGCTGGTGCTACAATGACAGTATGGCGCAACTAGGTCTGTCAACGGGTTACCCGTTGCCGAGCAATTAAGATAGTGTGCGGGTACACGTGAAAAGGTAGCTGCAATGTCTATACCTACGGTGGTCAAACTGCGGCTCTTCTGTGTTCATGTTTCGGCTCACGAACAATTTGTGAAATTAAAAATATACCATACCATACCATATACCATATCTTGCCAGATACCATACCGTAACATATACCATACCGTACATACCATACGTACCATATCGTACCATGTATCATATACCATACTGTACCATATACTATACCATAACATATACCGTACCATATACCATACCTAACCATATACAATACTGTACCATAAAACTTACCAAATCTTATAGCATACCGTACCATAACATATACCATACTATATACCGTACCTTTTATCATACTGTACCATATACCATAACGTACCATATAGTACACCGTACTTAATATACCATAACGTATATCTATAACATACTGTACCTTATACCATACAGTACCATATACCATATCGTACCTTATAACACACCGTACCATAAACCATACTGAACCTTATACCATAAAGTAACATATACCATACCATATACAATACTGTACCACATACCATGGCGTACAATATATCATACTGTGCCATACTTCATACCGTACCAAAATACCATAACGAACCATATACCATACCTACGATATACCATACCGTACCATATACCATACTCTACCATATACCATACTATATACTCCACCATACCACATACCATAGCATACCATATACCATAGCATACCATATACCGCACAGTACAATGCATGTGTTTGGTATAAAAAATTAAAGATTAATAGTTGAGAAATCAAAACAGAGATCTATAAGTGAGAGAATGATCGAACTGCATGTGTATAACCTCATTAGCTTCCGCCCCAAGTTTTTTTAGTTTAGTCATATTAAAAATTAAAGCAAGGTACTTGAACTTATAACTTTAAATTATTTTATTCTTTTTAGTCCACTTATAAAACCGTTGATTTTAAAAAATCTTTTTTTTAACCTCTATTTATTTCAAGCTGATTTGCTGACCAAATTCTTTGCAGGCTTTCGAGAAGCTTCACACGAGATCTTGCAAATCAGTTTTGTGCGTGTGCTGTTAGTGCCACATCATCCGGAAAGAGTAGCTCACGAATCAGGACATCTGTCGGTTTGGTTTTGGCTTGGATGCGGGCAGTGTTGAAACGTCCTCCATCAGTTCTGGTGTGTAACCAGATTCCATCACTGCTATCCTTGAATTTGTATCGAAGCAGTACAGAGAAACATTTTGCGAACAGTGTAGGTTTCGATTACACAACCTTGTTTAACTCCGATGCTGACTGGAAAGGCTGCTGACGTAGCTCCATTGAACTGCACTGTGCCCTGCATATTTTCATGGAACTGATGATGGCGAGCAGGTGTTAGGGGGGAGGGGACAGCCGATTTTCCAGGATTTTGAATAGCCCTTGGCGACTGACTAAATTAAAGACCCACAAAGGCCATGAACAGTGGCATCTGCTTCTCTCTGCATTTTTCCTGGAGCTGCCGTATGGAATACACCAGCCCGGAAAACCGCACTGAGATTCTGGATAAACTCGGGAGGCTAAACTCAGCAGTCGAGTTAGTATGACACGGGCAAATGCCTTTCCTCCAATGCTAAGGAGTGAGGCCGCGTGATAGTTATTGCAGTCACTTTTATCGCCTTTGTTCTTATGTAGTGTAATTTATAGGTCCTGGGGGATGTAGCCCTGATCGGGCAATGGTTGGAGTAAAGCTGTCTTGCCATTCTTAAGAGCTTCTGATGGTATGCCATCATTTCCAGGGGCTTTTCCACAAGCTAGGCAGTCAATTGCTTTTCTCAAGTTCTACCATGAGTGGCATATCGGGGATGTCATCTAGAGTGGTGCTGAAGACTGTGGTAATTGTTGAATACAGTTCCAGATAATGCTCAACCCATCGGTTTAGCTGCGCTGCCTGGTCTTTAAAAATGTCTCCACTTTTGGACGTCAGAGTTACTTTTTAAATCCCTTATATTAACTTCGCGGCCGTCTCTCTCTGTCTTGGGCTCGGCGGGCGGAAAAACAGAAGTCAAAAATGACCCACTTCCCATGATCCGATCGAACTGAAATTTGGCACACGGACCCGTCTAACCTAACAATGCATCGTATCAAAATTTCAGATCGATCGAACGTACCGTAATTAAATTAATGCATTTTTAGTTTATCCTTATATATGAGGTATGTAATTCAAAATTCACTGTTTGTTATTGTTTTTTTTCTTCCAGTTCCACGTGAGTTTGAGTTGACGCCGACCGTCGTGTTGACGCCGACCGTCGTGCCGACACCCCCTCACATCCCACCCCCATTTATTAAAGACAAGGGACATCACTCGGTGTCAGTCTGTAAATGTTTGAAAATAATCAATACTGTTAGTTATGTCTCATATATAAGGGATTTATAGTCAAAAACTTTGTTTTTACGGGTTTGTTTTATTAAATCCCTTATATTAACTTCACCGCCGTCTCTGTCTGTCTTGGGCGGGCGGGCAGAAAAACAAAAGTCAAAAATGACCCAATTCCCGTGATCCGATCGAGCTGAAATTTGGCACACAGACCCGTCTCACCTAACAATTTATAGTATTAAAATTTCAGATCGATCGAACCTACCGTAATTAAATTAATGCATTTTTATTTTATCCTTATATAACGTATGTAATTCAAATTCACTGTTTGTTATTGTTTTTTTCCACGTGAGTTTGAGTTGACGCTTAGACGTCGACCATCGTGCCGACACCCCCTCACACCCCATCCCCCTCACACCCCATTCCCCCCCCCGGTTAAAGTTAGGGGACATCACTCGGTGTCAGTCTGTAAATGCTTATCGCGTTTGAAAATAATCAATACTGTTAGTTATGACTCATATATAAGGGATTTATAGTCAAAAACTTTGTTTTTACGGGTTTGTTTTATTTGATATTTTCGTACATGGCGTTTGCATTTCCCATGTCTGTAGCTGACTGTATACTGGAGCAGAGGTTAAGCCAGTAGGTATTGACACACTGACGTGCGACTTTTGGGCTTGCGACTTGTCTTTTTTTAAAGCATGCAGCACGTCGGATGTAGGCTTATCCTTGTAGGCCATAAGAGCTTTCATTTTGGCTTCAGTGACAGGTTTCATCTCGTCCCAATTTGCATCAAACTAGTCCGTGTTTTTGTGAGATTTTTTTGCCAAATTAAAACAATCGAACATAAGGACAACAATAATGATTCCTCAGACTCATCCTAACAAACCATGTGTGAATTAAATGTAGTTCCGGAGACAAAAATACGACGATGTGCTTTGGGTTTGTATGCGTCATAGTAAATGATCAACCTTGATCAGAGGTTGTAGTATGCCCGCAAATTGTTGAAGAACTGAATAAACCTAATTCATCCCTCTGCAAGGAAACAGAGACACTTAATTACTCTAAGTCACAATGTGTCTGCTTTTACGAAAAAGTTTGATCTTTGAAAAACAAGATTATTTTAGGTTATCTTTGACACGTTTGGTCAATTGTAGGAATTCACCGAGAAACAAGAAAATGAAAAAATAAACAACTTTTGATAAATTTGATTTCTAAACATATTCAATCACTACAGGGTCAATGTAACTTCTACTTTGATGATTTGAACATTCAGAGTTTTTCCGTGTGTTTCCTGTCTGTTTCTTGCACACATTGACTCATTAAATTTACCAACATCTAATTTAAATCAATTCATAAACGTGACCATTAATGCTGCTTTGAATATGTTGCATCCGAAACGAGTTTGGTGAATTTTTGGATTGCTATGAAATCTTTTAAAATACTTTAACCTTTGCAATATCATATATTTATCAATGCAGATTTTCTGCAAAACATCTTTTCCTACTTGAAGATGAACTACCATGGCAGAAGCGTAACTGGGTTTTCCGCGCCATTGGCTAATTCTTTTTTGGCGAAATTTGTTTGAGAAATAGGGAAAATACAGAATACATGTTTATTGAAGGATTAGCCCTCGCGCCCTTGGCAACTTCCCTGATACTAAGTCATCAGGTTTACGCCTGATTACGCCTCTGTGCCATGGAGTCTTTCAAGTGTGACACACACAAAAACGGTCATCAGGTGCTTGGCAAGTTCTGGACAGCACGTGGTCGACGGAAAGGAGTAGTCAGGGTCCTTTAATGGTTCTAGCAGGATGGTGCCAGCCCCCCCGCACCTAAAACTAATCATTGTCATGGCTACAGCAACGTTTCCCTGACCGACTGATCAGTCGCAGGTGTGAACTGGAGTTGTCGCCGCATTCACCGGACTTGAACCCCCAAATTTTTATCTCTGGGGATACCTTAAGGACAGGGTATATGGCAAAAACCCCCATACTATCCCTGACCTGAAGGCAGCAATCACAAAACATTTTTGTCGTACAGACTTGCAACTTAAGAGATGTCTGCTACACAGGCATGACATTACGTAGATAAAGTTTTGTGTCGATTTAAATAAAATTTTGGAAGTTATTCATTTTTTGGTGATGATCGTTTTTTTTTGTGTAAGACTGTATTACACCTCGTTTGGATGTGCTGTGCACAAAATTGAATACTCACGGCCGCACTAAAAGAACTAATATAGCAGTCTTCCTGGTAACTACTGTTTAGGACTTTAAGTGTTTTAAAAAAAACAATATGCAATAAGAATAATACTAGTAGACTTGTATAAGCGAAATTTGTTCGTTACAAAAGAAAGTCATTACAATCTGTTTCCATTCAATATTCTTTTGGAGCACGCAAATCGTAGTTTATTAGTATAGTTTTACTAACTAACATGTAGCATGTATACTAGTAACTAGTTATATACAAAGTATAATTATATATATGTATATATATATATATATATATATATATATATATATATATATATATATATAATTGCATTTGAGTAGCAACATTTTCAGTAGTGGTCCGTGGTTAAGACACAAATTGTTCAAGTAGCCCGTGAACCCCAAAATGTTGAGAACCACTGCTGTAGTTGATGTTAGGTTTGCAGGTGATATTTAAGCGAAGTGTTAGAACCATGGTAGCAATGTTCATTTTAAGCAGCTGCGCAGATATTTTATCGATGCCACGCAGGATCACCGCGCAGCAAATCTGATAAAATATTGCACACAAAAATGGACGCTGTGCAACGCTGCACACGATTTTTTTTAAACTTTGCATACGGACCAACGAAGTTTATATTTTGAGGGAACATTGCATTGTAGACAAATGATCTCACTCAATGGACACAATAAACTTATTCAACATTTTGAACATTGACGTCAGTCAATAGTTTAAAACCAAAATGTTTCGTGCAATCGCCTTGAAATTAGTATATATTTATCGGCCGAAATATTTTACCGTTTTACTTCCAGTACGTGTAATCGTTAAAAAATTTAAACGATTAATCTAGTAATTAATCGTAAATTTTCCGCAGCCCTAATTTATTTAGATACTTTTTGTATTACTTTTTGGGTAAGGGATTGGCTTACATTTATATTATGTTCTAATAAAAACACAGGAAAAACTGAAATAAGAGTACTGTATATTGTATTTGAAAAAAGCCCCATGGAGTCATTTCTGTTAACAAACTTCTATTTTTACACAAAGATAAATTCACTTTAGTAAGAAAAAATATAAACATTAAAATCACATTATGTAAACCTATAGTTATAGTGAAGAAGCTGTCGCATGATTTTTCAAAGACTTTGCTTTTTATAATATACTAGCAAAATACCCTCGCTCATGCTTGGGAAGTTAGGATTTTAGTAAAGCGTTGAAAACCCGTTTCACCCCAATTCAAAACACCAATAGATTTCAGTCTGGATTATGATGGATATACTTGTTTGCCAATATTTGTCAAGGTTGTGTAAAATAAAATGGGTACTAAAATGACATTACGGGCCCCCGTGCAAAATGGATGCAGGATGTGCATATCTCATAAGGTCTGAGGATTTCAATCTAGGTCATGATAGAGGTACGTGTCTATATTTATTTAAATTATTTAAAATCTGAAGGTAACTAAGCTTTAAATGTTTACGAAAAAAATAGTTTGGGTCCCTGCCCCAAAGGAACAAACGTTAGAAGTTCATTATCCTATAGAATTTTATTTATTTTATTTTTTAAAATCAAATTTGGCCATAAATTTTAAATTACCATTTATATAACTAATGTTAAAATATGGCATACGGGCCCCCAGCCCCGAATAAGTTGCGTTTTTAAAAACGTTTACTTTTAATGCAAGAAACCTTCGCTGGAGCGTACCCAAACATTTCCTAAAGTTTAATGGCCGTGAAATGAATAAAATACATTTACAATTAATACGTATTTAAAAAAAAACTAAAATAAGAGGCGGGGGCACTATCGGTGCAATATGTATAGTTCAAAACAAAAGCTTATTTCAATTTAAATTATGATGAATATATTTGTTAGTCAACATTTGTTTTTAAAAATTGAGTGAAATAAAATGGTTAAAATGTCTTAAACGTTTACGAAAAAGAGATTAGTGGGCCTTCGGCGACAAAATATTGACTAAGGAAAAAAGGCGTTTTTATATAAGAAAAAAATATATTTGGGCCCCGACCTCCAGTGAGGGATAATTTAAATAAATGTTTTTTGCATGCTATCATCGAAGGAGTTGACTCAACAACTTCCCAAAGTTTCATGGTTTCTACCTACACGGGAAAGTAGAAAATAAGGCGATTTTCAGTATAAAGAAAAAAAAGTTGTGGGCTCCCGGCCCCCAAGAGTGTGAATTTTAAAATTCTTCTTCGCCATTTTTCGTCGTAAGTGGGTACTCAACAACTTCAGAAAGTTTCTTGCTTCTACCTACACGGGAAGTTGGAGAATTAGTGATGAGTGAGTGAGTGAGTGAGTGATGAGTGAGTGAGTGATGAGTGAGTGATGAGTGAGTGATGAGTGAGTGATGAGTGAGTGATGAGTGAGTGAGTGAGTGAGTGAGTGAGTGAGTGAGTGAGTGAGTGAGTGAGTGAGTGAGTGAGTGATGAGTGAGTGAGTGAGTGAGTGATGAGTGAGTGAGTGAGTGAGTGAGTGAGTGAGTGAGTGAGTGAGTGAGTGAGTGAGTGAGTGAGTGAGTGAGTGAGAGAGTGAGTGAGTGAGGGAGTGAGAGAGTGAGTGAGTGAGTGAGTGAGTGAGTGAGTGAGTGAGTGAGTGAGTGAGTGAGTGAGTGAGTGAGTTAGTGAGTGAGTGAGTGAGTGAGTGAGTGAGTGAGTGAGTGAGTGAGTGAGTGAGTGAGTGAGTGAGTGAGTGAGTGAGTGAGTGAGTGAGTGAGTGAGTGAGTGAGTGAGTGAGTGAGAGCTTTGCCTTTTATTAGTATAGACTAGCTAAATACCCGCGCTTCGCAGCGGAAAATTAGGATTTCAGCTACCGTTTCAGCTACTGTTGAAAACCCACTTAACACCAGTTGATTTCAATCGAGCTCATCATGGATATACTTGTTTGTTCCTATTTGGTTAGGTCTTGTAAAATCAAATGGGAAATAAAAAAACATTAAGGGCCCCCCCTGGAAAATAGATGCCGGATGTACATATTTCAAAGACCTGAAGATTTCAATATAGGTTATATGACGATAATTGTGTATATCTATTTACCTTTTTTAAAATCTAATCGGAAATTAAGCTTTAAAAGTTTACGTAAAAATTTATTTTGGGCACAGCCCCAAAGGAACAGTCGTTGGGATTTCATTATCCAATAGAATTTTAATTTTTAAATATCAAATTTGGCCAAATTTTCATTGATATACCTAATAGCCAGTGGCGTAGATAAACATTTATAGGGCTTTGGGGGCCCAGGAGGCTTAACCTCTTTGGGGACACTAATTTTGGCCCCCCTATAAGGGGGCCCAGGGGACTTTTGAATTTGGACCCCCCTCCCATAGCTACGCCACTGCTAGTAGCAAATGTTACAAATACCTTTTATAGAACTCATTTTAAAATTGGCATGATGGGCCCCCGGCACCTAATAAGTGGTGTTCTTAAAATATCTAATTACACAAACCTCCGTGGGAGCGTACTTAAAAACTTACCAAAGTTTAATGGACATGGGCTAATAAAATACTATTTATACGGCTTACAAAAACTATAATAAGGGCCTGGGGGCCCTACAGGTGTGAGATGTAAAGTTCAAAACTAAAGTTTGTTTCAATATGGATCATGATGAATATATTTGTTTGTCAATATTTGGAAAAAAAATTGTGTGAAATCAAATGGTTAAAATTTCTCAAACGTTTACAAAATTGAGATTAGGGGCCCTCACCTCTAAAAGAATGAAAAATAAAATTTTAATGCCCTATTTAATTTAGGCCATTAAGATTTTTTATTCCAAGTTTTGTCAAAATCCATTTAGATGGTATCTAAAGTTTAAACATATTTTATTTAACTAATATAAGGTGAAAAGCTACATTTGGGATCCGGACGCGAAGTTAGTCACAATTTACATATTTTATTTCGCCTGTAAATACTGTGGGAGGTTACTCAACAACTTCCCAAAGTTTCATGCTTCTACCTACACGGAAAATATGAGAATGAGTTATTTTCTATTTTTATATAGCTCAAATTAGGCAGAAACTACATTTGGGTGGGAATTAAAAAAGTTTCCATAAGTATCATCGTTAGGGTGTTCTGAAAAACTTCCCAAAGTTTCATGCTTCTACCTACACGAGAAGTTGGAGAATTAGTGATGAGTCAGTTTTTTGTATAAGAAAAAAACTACGTTTGCGCCCCGCCCCGGGGGGAGTGATAATTTAAATATTTTTTCGCCTGTTGCCATCGTTGCAATATACTCAACAACTTCCCATATAGCCCATATTAGGACAAAAAAACATGTGCTCCCCCGGCTCCCCGTGAGTGGGAATTTTAACATTCTTTTTCGCCAAATATCGTCGGGAGAGTGTGCTCGAAAACTTCAAAATGTTTCATGCTTCTACCTAAACGGGAAGTTGGAGAATTAGTGATGAGTCAGTTTTTTATATCAGAAAAGAAAAACTATATTTGGGCCTCCGGCCCCCAGTAAGTGATAATTTATATGATTTTTTTACCTGTTACCATCGCGGAATGTTACTTAACAACTACTGAAAGTTTCATGCTTACCTACATGGGAAATAGGAGAATTGGTGATTTTGAGTTTTAATACAGTTCATATTAGGAAAAAACTACATTTGGGCCCCGAGCCACCAGTATGTGATAATTTAAATATTATTGTTGCCTGTTACCATCGCGGAGGTATACTCAACAACTTCCCAAAGTTTCATGCTTCTACCTACTCGGGAAATAAGAGAATTACTGATGTTCAATTTTTATATTACACATATGAGGGAAAAAAAAAGTTTTTGGGCCCCCGGTCCTCATAAGTGTGAATTAAAAAAAATTTTAAAGCCAATTATCGTCGCTAGAGGCAACTTAACAACTTCCCAAAGCTTCATGCATCTATTTACACGGGTAGTTGGAGAATTAGTGATGAATCAGTGGGTCAGTGAGTGAGGGCTTTGGCTTTTATTTTAACCACGTTTTTAGGCCCCTATCCTATTAACTCGTGAAGGATTTCGGATTCAACGCATCCGGTTCTGTCGTCAAATTTTTCAAAACGCTCGTAAACACGTTTTCAGCTAGAGAGCTGAAATTTTCACAGTAGGTTTGATTTGTGGGTAGGATAAAGCTATTAAATTTTCAGATCGATCGAATGTGCCGTAATTAAATTAATGCATTTTTAGTTTAACTCTATATGTAGCGGCAAGCTTTTGTTGACATTTTACGCGTCACGCTGAGTTAAGTTCAACCATCCGCAACCAAATCTTTTTCCGTTTTACAACAAAGGGTATTTAAGGCAATCTCAGTCTGTAAATGTTGTCGCGTTTAAGCATGATAAATACTTTTTAGTTATGTCTCATATATAAGGGATTTATAGTCAAAAACTTTGTTTTTACAGGGTTGTTTAATTCAATCCCTTATATTAACTTCCTTTGTTTTTACAGGGTTGTCTAATTCAATCCCTTATATTAACTTCACCGTCGTCTCTTGGGTTCGCAGGCGGTCGGTCGGGCGGAAAAACTAAAGTAAAAAATGACACACTTCCCGGGATGCATAGTCGTGTTGTGTATATGATATGTGTAGTGTGTTTAGAAAATAATTCCAGATATAATAAACGAAATCATAGAATGTCTTATATAGACAATCCATGTGTTTTGATTCTGCTAAGTGGATCAGCGCACACATGGAAAGGAGTTAAGAATGTGTACGTTTATATTTATAGAAAATGTCAAATTTTGCTCAAACATTTCGTCTCTAGATGAACTTGGCTAACAGGACATTTAACAGGACTTCATGAATGGAATTACGTTTTACAAATTTTTTGTTAACGCGTAAAAGTAGAAAATAAAATGAACAAAAAAACTTTTTTAAAAGAATGAGGCCCAGCTGCAGTGAGGAATGTAGAATCTCGCATGAAAAACCAGAAAATATTTTTTAGTCACAAACTAAGTAGTCAGAACTTTTGTGTTAGTTGATAAAATTGTATGTCTCACATTAAATCCCACTGTCGATCACAATAAATATCAATAAAACATAGAGTTCTGAGTCCCCCTGTGTGACTACTTAGTTTGTGACTAAAAAATTAATTTCTGCTTTTTCATGCGTGATTCTACAATCCTCACTGTTTTTTTAAAAGTTTTTTTGTTCATTTTATATTAACTCCCTTTCGTTCCTGTGGATTTGTTTGTCTGTCCACAATTTTGCAAATCTGCCAACGTAAAATTAAACCACTTTTGATGGTCCTAGAGATCTCAAAATTGTACCACAGATATATCTTGGATGACAATGCATTGTATCAAAATTTCAGATCGATCGAATGTACCGTTATTAAATTATTGACCTTTTTAGTTTATCTATATATAAGCCTCTGCACCGTCTGCTTTTGTTGACATCCATGAGTTCACCCCGTGACCACATCACCGTGTTTTTAAAACGTTGGGCGGGTGCTTATGAGGTGTTTAGAATAAAAAAAATTGAGGTAAAAAATATTTTTAAAAAACACGTTTTTGTAAGTGGACTAAAAAGAATGAAATAAATAGAGGTAAAAAAAGATTTTTAAAAATCCCGTTTTTATAAGTGTACTAAAATGAAGAAAATAATTTATAACTAATAAGTTCAAGTACTTTCATATAATATGACTAAAATCGTGGGGCGTGTATAAATATTAAAGATTTATAATTA
>CALYLW010001703.1:0-42500 GCA_944989445.1 Ampullaceana balthica | reverse complement strand
AAGTCATGGATTTCCATTTACGACGATCCGTCGCCAATTGTATTAGGTCTTGATTATTTCTTAGACCCATGGTTGAGCTTTCTCTTTTGATTGTTCTACGTAGGGTTTCTTTTGGTCTTCCTTGTTTTCTTTTTCCTTTTGGTGTCCTTATGAAGGCCTGACGAGGGAGTCTTCTCTCCTCCATTCGAAGAATATGACTGATATAATTCCAACGTATTCTCCTTATATCATTGGGTTGGTTGGTGAGGTTCATGACTTTTGTTTTGGTTGTGTTGATTTGAAGACCATTTGATTCGAAAAGTGCTGGAGACGATCCGTTTTTTCTTGGGTGTTCAGATGTGTTGAGCTTACAAGAGCCAGGTCATCTGCAAATTCAAGGTCTTCCCATGTATTGTTTTCGATTCATTTGAAGCCTAATCCGGCCTAATGATTAAAATTTTCAATGGAATGCTACTGTAAAGCACTATGGAAAAATATTTGATAGGATACAATTTAAATAAATATAACTTTCTGGCACATCGAAAAATACCTTACCTTGCAACCCTCGTAGATTCAAGTTAAAAACTTATATTTTGCTGACCTACTTATTGGAATTCCGCATTTCTTAAGCATCAAGCTAGACCTTTCAACAAACCAAGTACATGTACTTTGATTGGTTATAGTTGTAGAAATAACCTCAGTTCTACTACCTTTTCTAGGTAAAACAACATTGTACTCCATGACTGATAGCACCTAAGATAGTATTTAATCAGTTGAAAATATACTATTTTATTTAATATTTATTTTAATTTCCACAATAATAAATATTGATCAGTTTTATGTTAAACTTTTTGCGGACCCCCTGACGCTGTTCAGGGACCCCCAAATCAATTTAAATTATCCACGGACCCCCTGAATGGTACCAGGGACTCCTTGGGGACTACTTTGGGAACCACTGTTCTAGATTATTAAGAAATTATCAGCCGCTTTTTTTCTAAAGATTTAATCTCTGTTTATAAAAGACTTTGGAACAATTACATACATTTGTTAAATATTTTTACCCAGGCTACAAGTCCATAAAAGATTTTCGACCCCCTCCCTCCCCCCTCATCACGCTTCGTCACAAAAAATTAGACCCCCCCCTCTAAAAATACGTCACACATCTTTGACCCCCTAAAAACAAATTAAAAAAAAACACAAAAAAAACTTTATTTTCTATTTGAAAATAAGTATGTTTCAAATCACTTTTATTGTCATTTAAGAATTTATTATTTATTTAGTGAAGATCTACATTGTAATATCGTAACCCGCGTGAAGCATTTTTTAAAAACGTTTAGCCGGCCTTCAGAAAACGAACTGTGTTAACATCCTTTGATTATATTTTATTTTAATGCATACAAATTAAACATCACGGTTTACGTCTTTGTTTCGAAAAAAAATTATTTAAAAATAAAAAATAATATTTTTAAAATGTATTTTAAAAAAATCCCTCAATTGACTGACGGGCATCTCGTAAGAAAGAGGTTAGCGAACAGGGGTAAATAACCTCATCTGGGGTCAAAAGGGAATTCTTAGGGGTAATGCAGACGCATTTGGGACAGATAACATCCACTACAATCCACTAGATATATTAAAATAAGTCATGTGTGATTTCTTACCTACGTACTATACGAAGACACCTAAATCTACCCTACTTTCATTTATATTGACACAAGTGACAATAATCTTAATCCACATGACTTGTCTTTATCACGTATCCTTTCTGTGATATTTAAAATTAATGCCTTAAAAACTGAGCTAAGAAGAAAAGTTGTTTTGTGCTCCTCTCGAATTGCGATGTCAAGAATTTGATGCATTCAATAAAGTTAATGACTAGCTGACTAATTTTAAATGGGCTCATTTACCATTATATCTAGAACAGTGCCTCTCAAACGTTTTAGTATAGCGGACCGGCAGGAATTTTTTCGATTGCCCCAGGGACCGGTGCACTATTTTCCCTGCACTGGCAATTTTTTCGGTCCTTTTTTTAGAAATCTGCGGACCGGCAGCGGATGGCCCACGGACCGGCACCGGTCCACGGACCACCACTTTGAGAAGCACTGATCTAGAAGACTAGAATGGCCAGGGGCGTTTGACCAAAAACCAATCGAACAATTATATAAAACTTAAAACGTTTTTAATTCTATCAAATAGATTCCCTCCCCCCACCCCCCTTTTAAAGAAAAAGGATGTTCCGTGTCGTTTTGACTGAAAATATCTACACATAATCCTATTCAGATCATTTTTAGACACTCGTCATGCTTGTAAACTCACCAGTAGCATTTTCGAGGGGGGGGGGCTAACGACGCTCCCCCAAATCCCCAAGTCATGTGAGCAGGACCTAGAGTCTGGGGGTTGGGGGGTAACGCACACATAAACATGTATATTTTGGCAAAACAATCGACAACTCCTGCCATGAGAGAACCAAACGGAGCAGCGGTTACATCGCAAATGCTTTGATGTCAACATCAAACGACGCAGTGTAACGATTTCATATGTTATCTTGTGGATTCTCAAACTTAAGGATTATAATTAGATTTAATTTTTGTGTCTTGATAGCTTACGCCAACCAGCGTCTGATGGCCTACCGGCCGGCACATTGAGACGCACTGATTTAAAAAAATAAATTGTAAGGGACCAAATATTTCAGTGGAAGTTTTATTTAAAGTTACCCTTTTGATGTGACGTCACATTTCTTCAACCCCCCTCCCTCCCCCTCGTCACGCATCGTCACAAAAGTGTGACCCCCCTCCCCCCTAGGAGCGTGACATCATTTATGGACGGCCCCAAGGTCATTGACATGTGATATTAAATTAGATATAGAGTTTCAAAAATTAAATAATGATTTTTGATGTACATAAAAACTAAATTCATAATTTTATTCCCACATTTACTAAATAATCATAATTGACAATTTTTTAAAATTTCTCTACCACCCTCGTCACTCAAAAAAACATATATATTTACAACATGTATCCAACATTATATAAACATGAAACAAAATCGGTTAAATACAACCCCTGGAGCCGTATTAAATTGCATAAATATTCATATAAACAAATTATTTTAAAAAACTTATAAGTGGTATTCTTTACTTTACGTGTAAGTTCATTTGACTTGGGCCATCGCTTTCCACATACAAGTCAGTCACTAATTTCAAAATTATTAAGTTTTTTTAAATAATTAAATGTTGGGTTACTATCAACAAAATAAACATTTATCCATTTCATTCCCACATGTTAAAAATAAATCCCATACATTCGGTGACAAATATATGAAATATTTTAACCCATGTATAATAAAATGTTATAAAGAAAGTACCCGTAAAAAAGGCCACTTCTTTGTAACGCAAACCTAAACCAAATATGAATGTTATTATAGTAAAATAACACAGCTTAATTTAAGACGCGTATACGAAAATGTGCACACCGTAATTAGACAATAAAATATTTTTGAAAGCACCGTTGGGAAAAAAACTGCACCGAAAATAACTCGCTTTGAACGTCCGCGTAAAGTTGTTCAATATGGAAATGATGTTAAATTTTTCATTATTTGTGTCTGCATTTTCTATTTTTTTTTAATTTACGGCTTTTAGGCATAAGTTGCAATTACAAAAACTATACCGAAACCATCAGTAGGTTAAAAGGAACCGTCCTGACAAATTTGGTCCCCGTGCGTTACATGGTTTTTCCGTGATTGAGTAACTTACAGTTGAAAAAGTGAAACATACCCACATACAAACATCAACTGAGCTTTATATTAGATATATATATATATATATATATATATATATATATATATATATATATATATATATATATATATATATAATATATATATATATATATATTATCATCACTAGCACAGTGCTTCTCAAACTTTTTGGTATGGCGGACCGGCAGGAATTTTTTCCATTGCATCAGAGACCGGTGCACTATTTTCCATGTACTGACGTGGTAGCGAAATGAGCCCCTATATCTCAACTACATGTCTTACAGCCCTAAAACATTAGCCATGAATTCGGCTTTTTTTGTGTGTGACACGTCATCGAACAATTATGAAAGGAATAAACTAAAACCTTGATTGCTTATTGTTCATTTACGATCGTCTCATTTCGTATTAAATGTTTTTACGTTGATAGTGTTTTAATAAATTTGTATTCTGACTTATGTCTAACTTTCAATAAACGAGCACTTAAAATAACATTTAATATTGACAACCAATGCACATTACCATGCAGTAAAAGCTGTTTGTGTTTACATTTTCTTGGTGGCTAATATTTCACGGTGAACAAAACAGTGGATTAACTTGCATTCTAGTGCTAATTCTTTAATCTTGATAACAAATCCAGAACACAGTCCAGTCATGGCCGCAACGGCCTTTCTCACACACAGCAACACAATAGTTAAATTCTATTTAACATTTGTTAACAAAATAATCGTCAACTGCGTTGAAAAGTTCAGAACTAGTTGTATTTGTTCGTAATGAAGTACAATAGAAATGCTATTTCTTCAAGTCATCCATAGATTGATATCGCACATAAAACATCAGAATAGCCAAATTTGCAATATCTGAAGATTCAACGAGTTACAATAAAAATTATTTATCCAATTTCAGCGGTTTTATTTGATGCGCTTCAATATTACAGGCCATAACGTCGATGCGTCGATATATTGTGTCAATTGAGAGTGTCTGGGCCACTTTCTTTGCCGTAGTTTCCACTAACATTTCCAAACATACATCCTCAATGCACCCTAGCACGAGGGCTTCACCGGTTGTATGGTTTTTTTTAGCCAAGGCAATTCGCAGTGCTACCTTTATGAAGCTCGCATTGCGCAAGTAATTAGGTGGGATGAATCAAAGAAAAGTTTTTTTAATTATGTTAAATCAGCTCGCTTTCTTTCGAAGTACTTTTTGGCTTTGAACTTATGCCTAGTAGCTAAATGCCTCTGGAGTTTGAGGGCTTCATTGCATTCGATAGAACATCGCCGCAATAAAACATTGAGGTCTTGGGATACCAGAGTCATCAACACTCACAAAACAGAATCAAATTCATGAAAAGTCATATTTTTGAGTGAAGGTATTAAGAATTCGTTTCGCAGAAGAAGTTTTGTTTTTATTAATGTCTCTAATCAACTAACTGTGAAGAATGTCCGAATTTGTTTGATGCTCAGCATTCATATTTCATATCCTTATAAACATATCAATTGGTTCTTTATTTCCATCTATAAATTTGGCGTGCTAAATATTTTCAGTATGGCATATCAACTCAGTTCCCTCTGTTTTTATTTTTGAAGTTTTAAAATATATAAATAATATTATTATTTTAATTTTACAACATACAGGAGTGCAAATCTTTTGTTCGAGATTGGGCGACAGATCTATAATTCTGTGCTATCTGTGTTTGTTTCCTACTTTTTTGGAGTAGATTGACAAAAATTAATCACCAAAATGTGGGGCATCTCCTTCGACCCCCATGAATTACGATAATGATTACTTATTAAATAAATGTAGACTTATTTTATTGAAACTAAATTAATTTATTTTAAATTATTTGTTTCATTTTATGTGCTTTTGCCGAAAAATTGATATGTTATAGGAATAGTATTAATGATTGCAAGGAGGATTATAATAATATTTTTCTTTCCTTTCTGATACCTTCTGAGGACTGGCGGCTGATGGCCAACGGACCACCACTTTGAGAAGCACTGTGTGCGTTGCAACTAACTAATTAAAAATGAATAAATTTAAATAAACCAAGGAGTAGTATGTTTAAAAACAATTATGCCAGAAACTTTCGCGGAAGTGTACAAAACAAAATCCAAATTTCATAGCAAATGGATAAATAAATTAGTAAATAAATAGCTAACAAAACAGAAACGATGTTAAGGGCCCCGGCCCCAAAATGAGTGACAATTAGGTTTTTACTGCCATTGTACTAGTGCTATATTTCTCAATATCGTGTAAAATTGAATAGGGAATACAAACTATTAACGTTCAGTAAAAAAGACGTTAGGGGCCCCCAGCTATGAAGGGAATGGACAATAGGAGTTCAGTGGCCTATAGTAATTTAATATAGGCGCTTAAAATTGTATATACTAAGTTTGGTCAAAATCCAGTTATTTTCTCATTATCTAACACTTAACTACTTTTTATATAGCTAATAAGGGGGAAATGATATTAAGGGGCCACCGGGCCCATTGGGTGCCAGATGTCAATTTAAAAAACCTGTACATTTTAATTCAGTGTCATGGTGGACATATTTCTCAAGATCTATTCATTTACTTAGTAGATAACGCATAAACTAATTTTTTATATAGCTCATATAAGCAAAAAAATGACATTATGGGCCCCCGGTGCCCCATGAGTGTTAAATTTTGAAAAAACAAGTTGCCAGTTACCATCCCGGGAGCGTACTAAAAAGTCTCCAAAAGTTTCATGGCGATCGGACGAATGGTTTAGTCAGCTATAAAGGACACGCAGACACACAGACAAATATGTATATGTGTGTGTGTCTGTCTGTGTGTGTGTGTCTGTGTGTGTGTGTGTGTGCTTGTCCTTTATATCTGACTAAACCATTCATCCGATCGCCATGAACATTTTTGAGACTGTTAAGTACGCTCCCGGGATGGTAGCTGGCCACTTTTTTTCTCAATTTAACACTCATGGGGCGCCGGGGGCTTTTATGAGCTTTATAAAAAATAGTTTAAGCGCTAGCTACTGGGTAAATTGATGGATCTTAACCAAACTTTGTATATAAAAACTTGATAGCCAATATTAAAATATTATAGGGCACTTAACTCCTAATGTCCATTCCCTCTGAGCTGGGGGCCCTAAATGTCTTACTGAACGTTAATAATTGTATTCCACATTCGATTTTACAGGATATTGAGAAATATAGCTTGAGTACAATGGCAATAAAAAAAAATTATCACTCATTTTTGGACCGGGACCCTGAATATCGTTTCTTCTTTTGTAAGCTTTTTAATTATTTATCCGTTTGCTATGAAACTTGGCCTTTTTTTTTGCACACTTCAGCGAAGGTTTCTGGCAGAATTTTTTTAAAACATACCACTCATTGGCTTCTTTAAATTTATTCATTTTCACTTAGATCGTTGCAACGCACGACGGGTCTGCTAGTCTCAGTTGCGTAGCTAGGGTCATCTGCTCCGGGGACATGACACAAAGTCTTCGCCCCTTCTCGGACCGACAGATTCTGGGGGTTCACTGAGCCCCCAAGAAATTTTGAAATTTTACGGTTTATATGGTTCATTTTTAAGCATCCGGTATTATAATGAAATAGAATACAGACTAATAATTCTCTATGTAATTGTAAATAATTTATTTTTCTAAAAATTACTCTACTAATTATATATGACTGGAATAGACATAATCTACACCAAATTGATCCCCTAAGATTTGACTGTCGGAAACTCGTCAATCACGTTGTCGAAGTTAATATTGTTGAGCTCCAAAATTCAATCTTGCACTTGTATTTTGGATACATTAGTTTACATAAAAATATAATTAAATAATTTATCTTAATACTCATTTGGCGCCCCCTAATGTGGCACCCGGGGACAAATCGCACCCTTAGAATAACAATGTTCTAAGTCGAATATGTGACCATAATGAGTTATTGCCACCGGGTTATTGTATACATTTGAAATATGTATCTTTAAAAAATTGTGTAGGTAGTACTAGTAGTACACAATAATAAGCTTCTAACCCTATATAAGCTTACTAAAATGAAATTTTCAAACGAAAATATCTCTGTTCGACCAAAAGTTCACACAAAACCTTGTTATTCTAAGAGGGCGATATGCCCCCCCCCCATCTCTCTCTCTCTCTCTCTACGCCACTGCCTAGTCTATTTATAAAATTGTAATTATTTTAGCTGCTCAACATTAATATTTTAAAAAGGGTTTTGACGGCTAAAATTTCGTAAAATGTCCTATCGTCCTATACATACGAGAATAACAAAACGTAAACTCAATTTTTCTATGTTCAAATAATAAAGCTGAATTTTTCACAAATGGAGTATTTTTTGTCGCTATTTTAAAATTATATTTTTATTTTGAGAATCAAAGTGTCATTTAAAATGGTACAAAATTGTATATTTATCTTAAGCTGATTCACGTCAGTTAAAACCATATCAACGTCTCAGACACAAGACATACACAAAGAAATCTGTCATTAGATAATATAATCTCTACTAATATTTCGCCAAAAATTAGGATAAGCACAAGACGATACCAGAAAGCGGCATCCGGGCAGAATAGCGACTGTCAAAACAGCGACCCTCATAATAGCGACTGCATCATAACAGCGACTGTATCAAAATAGCGACTTTCTTCTTTTGCTTGTATTAATGTTTGTAAAACTTACTGTGCCTTGCCTACAATGGAGTTTATAAAATAAAGAAAAGTAATACACGATAAGCCATGTAGGTTTTTTGTATAGAAGGGACAATACAAAATTAAATACAACCAACTGGAGGTGTGTATAAATAAATGTTGGCGTTGTAAAGAGTGTAAACACATTTTCGGGACACATTTTGTTTTAAAAAAACAATCTGTGAAAAAAATAAAATTATAACTGCTATTACTTCAGTCAAATATATTTTGCAGAAAGCTCGATAGTGATTAACAAACATAGATGCAGTCGATTAATTTAGGGGGATTGCGGTGGTAGGGGTCAGAGGTGGCGTGTGGCTGCTTTTTTTAAGCTAGAGAAAGTTCGACTACAGGACTTTTTGATCCCCGGATGTTTCGACCCTTTTCGTTTTTACCTCGTAAAATTGTGGTTTTTTTTCCTAATTAAAAAAAAATTAATAAAAATAATATAGTTTAATATTATTATATATTGAAAATTAAAAACGGCATGAAATAGTTATTTTCAACACGTTTAATTTACCACTAAAAAGTATACACACTGAAAACCAATCAACATTAAGGGCGAATTCATGATTGTGTTAAATGCACCACTCCTCTGAGGTAGCAAGTCCTTCCAAACCTATCCAACTCCACCCCCAACCCCCAGGCAATGTGGTCAGATAGTCCTTTCTTAAGGTACCTACATGCTTTCAGCCCCAATCCCTTTATTTACCTTATCCATAACACGGGGTCCGTGGCCGTCACTTAGTCTAGCCTTCGTAACATGTCATTATGTAACCCCCGGGACAGTTCGACCACAGGATGTTTTCGACAAGGGACAAATATGGACAAATATGTCCATATTTTTTAAAAAGCTTCCCGGGTAACCATGATTCAAATTTTATTTTTACTGAGCAGTTGTTTGTTTTTGAATGAATGCGTGTATATATAGCATAAGTTAATTTTGTAAAATTTTATTTTAAACACGATTTTTAATTTCAATAAATACTTTATCAAAATGTTGCTATTTGTTGGAGTTTTTATTTTTTACTATGCATTTATGTAGTTGTTTCACTTGGGGTCCTTGGGTACGTTTAGACAATGAAAAGGGGTCTATATGTCAAAAAAGTTTGGAACCACTGTGTTAGGTGAACGGTTGGACAAGAATAGCTATGTGGTGAAGTCGCTGTTATGACAGTCGCTCTTTTGATACAGTCGCTATTTTGAAGTCGCTATTATGACGGTCGCTGTTTTGATACAGTCGCTATTTTGAAGTCGCTATTATGACGGTCGCTGTTTTGACAGTCGCTATTTTGAACCCGTGCCCCAGAAAGCAAGAATGACGAATGACCCTCGCTAGGGTCAGCAATCACAGTTTATGGTTGGCTAGCGGGGTGGTGCGGGGGGGGGGTAGTTCAACCGCAGTGCGCTTGTCTCGACACCAACAATGAGTCTTGTGCTCACTCACATTGTTCTCATTTTGCCGTGCTGCTGTTTGTGTGCGTTCACAAACGTTCATAACGTTTGTGGGGGGGCCCCACCTTTCTTTGCACTGTTTATGAGCAAGTCAGTGGCGTATGCTAAGCCGCGGGTGGTATCTAGTAGTTATGAGTTCGTCTGAGTTTTCTCGAGAAGTCTTGCTTTTACAAAGTATATGTTCCTGGACATGTATAACTGGCAATATGTAAATGCCGCTCACCCCGCGAATGAACAAAGAAGCTCAAAGTATCAGATTCATCTTGACAGACAAGCCAGTCCACTTAGTCGACCCGATAAGACACACCAACTTGACATGCTATTGCCCAATCCTACTTAAACAAATAATTGAACAACTCACCTCGTTCCAGAATGTGGGCAGAAAGACACGATTTACAACAGTATTTTATGGGATCACTGAATTTACAGACCCTGTTGTCTGTGGCAATATAAGTGCTGCAAGGCTTATCAGCAAACGTGACAGTTGTGTCATCAACACAAAAACCTGTTTGTAAGAAATGACAATTCTAAGCAATTGTAGAAAATTAATTTTATTTTATTTATGGACAAGTTTTTAAAAAAAATTAATCTTAGATTTTATTTTATTGTTATTTTATTCAGAACTGTTGTGTGTAATTTTCAAAATAGTATTTAAAATTAGGGCTGGTACTGATTTAAAAAATTGTTGGATTAATCGGAAAAAAATAATCGATTAATTTCGATTAATTATATTTTTATAACGCGTATATAGATCCCGTTAAGTTGCGATTCATCATTTTGCGCAATTGATTAAGTTGCGGTAATTCCATATCTCCCAAAGTTTGTGACGTAACACAGCAAATTGGTTCTGCTCTGAAAGAAATGAGGAAGAAAAACCTTCTTGTTTACGTATGCACGTCTAAATAAATAATAATAAGAGGATAAAGTATGTAAGTAAGAAAAAATATAAATCTATATATATATAAAAATCAAAGTATGTCTGTGTGTGTGTGTGCATGTCCTTTATAGCTGACTAAACTATTCATCCGATCGTCATGAAATTTTTGGAGACTGTTGACGACCCACCTGGGATGGTAACTGGCTACTTTTTTTTCTAAATTTTACACCCATGGGGCACTGGGGGCCCATAATGTCATTTTTTGCTTATATGAGCTATATAAAAAATAGTTTACGCGCTAGCTACTGTGTAAATTGTTGGATCTTAACCAAACTTTGTATCTAACAACTTGATAGTCAATATTAAAATGCTATAGGGCACTGAGCTCCTAATAGTCATTGCTTTGGGGCTGGGGGCCCAAAAGGTCCCATTTCTTAAAAGTTTAAGATTTTATTCACCATTCAGTTATTACCAATCTTGACAAAATATGACACATGTATCCATTATTGTACAAATTGAAATGAAAAGGTGTTTTGAACTTTATATCTTGCACTGAATGGGCCCTGTGGCCCTTAGTGTCTTTTTTTGCTTATATAAGCTATATAAATATCAGTTTATGCTATATCTATTGAGTAAAATAATGGATCTTAACCAAAATTTGAATAAAAAAACTTGGTAGCCCATATTAAAATACTTAAGTCCACGGAACTTAAAGTGTCCATTCCTTCGGGGCCGGGGGCCCCAAATGTCTTTTCTTCGTATATGTTTAAGATATTTTTCCACTTTCAATTTTTCACGATCTTGAGGAATATATTTTTGAGGACACTGAATTAAAATGACCAGGTTTTTTGAAATTAACATCTTTCCCCGAATGGGCCCAGGGGCCCCTAAATGTCGTTTTTTCTTATATAAGCTGTATAAAAGTTAGTATTAGCGTAAAATACTGAAAAAATTAATTATCTTGACCTATTTTAGTATATGCAAACTCAAGGGTCTATATTTTATTACCATAGGGACCTGAACACCGAATTTTCATTCTCTCGGGGCAGGGGGCCCAAACTTTCTTTTTTTTGTTGTAAATGTTTAATATTTTATCGTCCATTCAATTTTTAACAATATTGAGAAATATAAATAAATGTATGTATTTTGAAATTTATTCAAATGAACTTGTGTTTCGCACTTTATTTCTTGCAATAATTGGGCCTTGGGGCCCTTAATGTCCTTTTTTGCTTATACGAGCTTTATAAAAATTAGTTTATGCGTTAGCTACTGAGTAAATGATTGGAACTAGCAAACTTTGTATTAAAAAACTTGGTAGCCCATATTAAAATACTTAAGGTTTCTTAACTTATATGTCAATTCCATCGGGCCGGGGGCCCCAAATGTCTTTTTTCATATATGTTTAAGATATTTTTTTTTGGCCATTCACTTTTTAACGATCTTAATAAATATGTTCCCGATGAAACTGAATTAAAATGAAAAGGTTTTTGAAATTGACAACCCGCACCGAATAGGTCCGGGCCCCCTTTATCTCGTTTTATTTCACTATATCTATCTATATATATATAAATCAAATTATGTCTGTGTGTGTGTGTGTGTGTGTGTGTGTGTGTGCGTGTCCTTTATAGCTGACTAAACCATTCATCCGATCGTCATAAAAGTTACGGAGACTGTTAAGTACCTACCTGGGATGGTAACTAGCAACTTTGTTTTCTAAATTTAACACTCATGGGGCACCGGGGGCCCATAATGTCATTTTTTGCTTATATGAGCTATATAAAAATTAGTTTAAGCGCTAGCTACTGTGTAAATTTTTGGATCTTAACCAAACTTTGTATATGACAACTTGATAGCCAATATTAAAATACTATAGTGCACTGAACTGCAAATAGTCATTTCTTTGGGGCTGGGGGCCCAAAAATTCACATTTCTTAAACGTTTAAGATTTTATTCACCATTCAGTCATTAACAATCTTGACAAATAATGAAACATGTATCCATTATTATACAAATTGAAATGAACAGGGGTTTTGAACTTTATATCTTGCACTGAATGGGCCCCGGGGCCCTTAATGTCTTTTTTGCTAATATAAGATAATAAAAATTAGTTTATGCGTTAGCTACTGAGTAAATGAATGGATCTAAACCAAAATTTGAATACAAAAACTTGGTAGCCCATATTAAAATACTATATGGCACATAACTTCAAATGTCCATTCCATCGGGGCCGGGGGCCCCCACTGTCTTTTCTTCGTATATGTTAAATATATTTTCTCCCATTCAATTTTTCACGATCTTGAGGAATATATCTATGAGGAAAACTTAATTAAATGAAAAGGTTTTTGAAATTTACATCTATCACTAAATGGGCCCAGGGGCCCTAAATGTCTTTTTTTCTTATATCTATCTATATATACAAAAATCAAAGTATGTCTGTGTGTGTGTGTGTGCTTGTCCTTTATAGCTGACTAAACCATTCACCCGATCGTCATGAAACTTTTCGAGACTGTTGAGTATGCTCCCGGGATGGTAACTGGCCACTTTTTTTCAAAATTTAACACTCATGGGGCGCCGGGGGCCCATAATGTCATATTTTGCTTATACGAGCTATATAAAAATTAGTTTAAGCGTTATCTACTGAGTAAATGAATAGATCTTAACCAAACTTTGTATACAAAAACTTGGTAGCCCATATTATAATACTATAGGGCAATTGACTCCTAATGGCCACTCCTTCGGGGCTGGGGGCACAAAATACCTTTTTACTTAAACTTTTAAGATTTTATTCCTCAATTCAATTATTAAAAAACTTGACAAATAATGGTACATGTATCCACTATTATCCATATTGAAATGAACAGGCTTCTGAACTTCATATTTTGCCCTGAATGGGCCCCGGGGCCCTTAATTTCGTTTTTTGCTTATATGAGCTATATAAATATTAGTTTATGCGTTAGCTACTTAATAAATGAATAGATCTTCACCAAACTTTGTATACAAAAACTTGGTAGCCCATATTAAAATACTATAGGGCACTGAACTTCTAATGTCAATATCTTCGGGGCCGGGTGCCCCATATGTCTTTTTTTCGTATATGTTTAAGATATTTTTCCTATTCAATTTTTTAAGATCTTGAGAAATATATCCACAATAAAACTGAATTAAAATGAACAGGATTTTGAAGTTCATCTCTTGCACTGAATGGGCCGGAGGCCCCTTAATGTCATTTTACCCTATATTAGCTATATAAAAAGTAGTTTAAGCGTTTGATAATAAGAAAATAACTGGATTTTGATAAAACTTAGTATATAAAAACTTATGAGCCAATATTACTATAGTCCACTGAACTCGTAATATCCATTCCCTCGGAGCTGGGGGCCCCAAATGTATTTTTACTGAACTTTAATAATTGTATTCCCTATTCAATTTTACACGATATTGAGGAATATAGCTTGAGTACAATGGCGATAAAAAAACTATATTATCACTCATTTTGGGGCCGGGGCCCTATATCGTTCTTCTTTTGTACGCTATTTAATTATTAATTTATTTATCCGTTTGCTATGAAACTTGGAATTTTGTCCACTCTTCCGCGGAGCATTCTGCATAATTTTTTTTAAACATAACACTCATTGGTTTCTTTAAATTTATTCATTTTTACTGAGATCGTTGCAACGCACGACGGGTCTGCTAGTTATTAATAAATTACAAACAAATAAAATATTTTCTTAAATTTTAATCCATCAAATTAATATTAATTAAAATTTTAAAAGATTAATCGATTAATTAATCGTAAAATTCCGCAGCCCTATTTAAAATGTTGTTTTTTTTCTTTTCTTCTAAATTCAGGATGTTTGAATTTTGTATTTCAAATGCATCTCGTGCTTAGATATCTAACAAAAAAGTAAGAGTATACATTTTTAAGGGTTGCCCTTAGACACTGATGACTTGATATGATCTTAACATTAGTCCCTACAATGACTGGATATTACTTTGTTTAACAGTAGACCATTATATTAATGACTTAATAAAACGTTATTGTTAATTATTTTAAAATCATGATGTTGTTTTTAAGTATCCAGTCAATGTTTGTGCTAATGGAGAGACGTTAATGCTTTATAACAGTAAACACAAATTAACGCATCCATCTATTTTTATACACTTAGATCATACTCAGAATCATCATGATAATAATAATTATAGTTTGCCCTCAATATATAGAAATCAAATTAGCTCTAAAATAAATTTCCTGGTACCGCGTAGCAGAGCGTTGTTAAATTACTTTGTAATCAACAGTTTCGCCATCGATCAATTTTTACTTTAATGTGGCTGTAATGTACTTGTAATATGCTGCTTGCAAGTGCCGCAGCAAGCTGTCATGACATCCTTGGAGTAACAGGCTGTAACATTTCTACTCGCTATGGAGGAACAGGTCTGGCCGTGAACAGTAGTTCCGGGGACATCAGCGCAGCTGGCTGTGAGGAAAAATTCATTTTAAGACTCATTTTGTACGATAGGAAATAAGTTTTCAAACTGCACTCAGGACGAAATAGACAACCGCGGCCAAAAAAATTCAGAAAAAAAGGAAAAGAATTTTTTTTTAAAAACCCGTAAAAAAAAACAAGTTTTTGACTATAAATCCTTTATATACGAGACATAAATAAAAGAATGTTCAATACAATACGCAGCGCACGACAATCCAAAAATCCTGGATTTTAGTTATGTCTCGTAAAACATGTTTAATATAATGCGAACCGATCAGGGAATATATTTTTAAAAATTATCGTCCATATAATACGCACCGAATCGCGCAACAGGATAGTATTATAAAGGTCGTTCAATATAATACGCACCGCGACACTCTATCTCAAAAAATAACATGCTTCATAGAGATAAATGAAATAATCTAAAATATCAATAATTTAATTACAGTACATGCAATCGATCAGAAATTTTGATACATCATTTTTATCATCTGCACAAAACTGCCTGCAAAAATTCAGCTCGCTAGCTTAAGAGGAAGTGGGTTAAAAATCCAACCAAACTTTTTCCGACAAACAAGCAAGCAATCAAACAGACACCACGAGTTAATACAAAAGATTTAATATAAAAGAAACGTAAAAAAACAAGTTTTTCACTATAAATCCTTATGTACGAGACGTAACTAAAAGAATGTTCATAATAAAACGCAGCGCAAGACCATCCAAAAATACAAAAATGTAGTTATGTCTCGTAAAACGTGTTTAATATAATGCGCACCGATCAGGAATATGTTTATAAAACGTGTTGTCAATAAAATACGCACCTTATTGCGCGACAGAAAGGTTGTTCAATATAATACGCAACGCGACACTCTATCTCAAAAAATAACATGATACATAGGGATAAATAAAATAATCTAAAAAATCAATAATTTAATTACGGTACGTGCGATCGATCTGAAATTTTGACACATAGTTTTTATCATCGCCACGAAACTGCCTGCTAAATTTCAGCTCGCTAGCTTACGAGAAAGTGGGTTTAAAATCGATCCAAAGTTTTGGCGACCGACAAGCAATCAAGGGTTCAACCAGACACCATGAGTTAATATAAAGGATTTAAAAAGAAATAGTAAAATGAACAAAAAAACTTTAAAAAAAAAGATGAGGCCCAGCTGCATTGAGGAATGTAGAATTTCGCATGAAAAAGCAGAAAATATTTTTTTTAGTCACAAACTAAGTAGTCACACAGGGGGGGGGGCTCAGAACTCTAAAAGTTTTTATTGATATTTATTGTGATCGATTGTGGGATTTAATGTGAGGTATAAAATTGGATCAACTAACACAAAAGTTCTAAGTCCCTCTTTGTGACTACTTTGTGACTAAAAAATTAATTTCTGCTTTTTTATGCGAGATTCTACATTCCTCAATGCAGTGGACCTCATCTTTTTTTTATTAAAGTTGTTTTGTTCATTTTATTTTCTACTTTAACGCGTTAACAAAATATTTATCAAACTTAATTTCATTCATGAAAATTTAAACTCTTTAAACAACCCCATAAAAACAATGTTTTTGACTATAAATCCTTTATAAATGAGACACAACTAAAAATTATTTATCATGCGTAAACGCGACAAACATTTACTGACTGAGATTGCCTTAAATACCCTTGTAAAACGGAGTGGGCAGGGAAAATTTTTGTCACGTATGGTTGAACTTAACTCGGCGTGACGCGTAAAATGTCAACAAAAGCTGGCCGCTACATATGAAGATGAACTAAAAATGCATTAATTTAATTACGGTACATTCGCTCGATCAGGAAATTTAATAGCTTTATCCTCCCCACAAGCCAAACCTACTGTGAAATTTTCAGCTCTCTAGCAAGTCAGAAAACGTGTTTTCGAGCGTTTTGAAAAAGTTGACGACAGATCCGGAAGCGTTGAATCGTTGACGCGTTGACGACATATACAGATTCGGAATCTTGCACGAGTTAATAGGATAGGGGCCTCAAAAATCAATTATATGGTTTTTTCTTAAGGTCACTCCCGTGGTGTGCTACTAACGCTTCTTGAATGAATGATTGTGGCTTTTCCTATTAATTAATACTCATAAGAAGGGAAAAAATGGATTTCTCGTTATTTACTGCTTTGTCATTCGCCTTTTGCTTCAACATCCATTATTCTATCCTTAAAATTGTAATTTTCAGTGTTTTAGTTTTGAAGCTATGAAATGAAACAAAAATAACGTATTTAGCGATCGCGTCAATATATAAAATGTAAATTATAATTGAAATGAAAAACTATTGTTCCTGTAAGATTTGGAAATGTTTAAGTAAGAAGCATTATTTATACAGTGACGCAACAGGTTGAGGTCACTTCGGAATCAAGGGCTTACCCCTAGCTCCACTCCTGATGGCCCGGCATGTGGCACAGCAATAATAATTGACGTTTGGGTCTGAACACATGGATGGTTTGATGAAGCCAGCCGTGTAGCAGGACATCTTGTTGACCAGAACGTTGTGGTCAGTGCAGACACCAGGGTCTAGACATTTCGGGAACATAAACGACAAAACTGTATTATGATATCTGGAAGTACTTTAAGAGAATTTGTTTAGGAAATGTATGAAATACTTCTCGCAGGTGTATTTATTTACGGAGTTTAACCAGGAATAGCAAAATAAATGTTTTAAAAGTACACGTATGCAAATCTGCAGCTGAAAAAAAAACATGGCACGACCTTTAGTGTAGAGTTGCTTGCAATAAGAATATACACCGAAACTGTCATGAAATCAACGAAGTCTTACTGGAAATATTTTTACTCGGAATAGAATGTTAATTTGAAACACAAATACATCAAGACGCGGGGAGAGAGAAATAACCAAAATATTCAAAAGAGAAAGAGATAGGGTAGGAAATAAATAATAGGGTGATATAGATAGAAGGTAAAATAAATAAAGGTAAAAAAGCGATTTTTAAAAATCACGTTTTGATTAAATGGACTTAAAAAAAAAGAATTTAAAACTTATACGTTCAAGTACTTTGATTTGATATGACTACAAACGTGGGACGGGTGTTTTTCCGCCCGACCGACCGACTGCGAACCCAAGGGACGGCGTTGAAGTTAATATAATGGATTTAATTAAACAACCCCGTAAAACCAAAGTTTTTGACTATATATCCCTTATATATGAGACATAACTTAAAAAATTTTGTCATGCTTAAACACTACAAACATTTACAGACTGAGATTGCCTTAACTCACCTTTGCTGTAAAACGGAGGGGGGGGAGGGAAAAGGCCTGGTCACGGATGGCTGAACTTAACTCAGCGTGACACGTAAAATGTCAACAAAAAGCAGGCCGCTACATATAGTTATATAGAGATAAACTAAAATGCATTAATTTAATTACGGTACATTCAATCGATCTGAAACTTAAATAGCTTAATCCTTTCCACAAGCTAAACCTACTGTGAATATGTCAGCACTCTAGCAAGTCAGAAAACGTATTTACGAGCGTTTTGAAAATCTTGATGACATATACAGATCAGGAAGCGTTGACGACATATACAGATATATAGAGATAAAACTAAAAATGCATTAATTGCATTACGGTACAATCGATCGATCTGAAATTTTAATAGCTTAATACTTCCCACAAGCCAAACCTACTGTGAAAATTTCAGCAGTCTAGCAAGTCAGAAACGTGTTTACGAGCGTTTTAAAAAAGTTGACGACATATATACAGATCCAGAATCGTTGACGACATATACAGATCCGGAAGCGTGCACGAGTTAATAGGATAGGGGCCTCAGAAATCATATAAAGCACATAGTACAGATATGCTAAAAGATCAATGAGATTTTTAAAAAAAAGAGAAATAATAAAGTTAATATGTAGGACATCGCACCGAAGGAAATAACTGTTTAGGTCTATCTATTGACCTACCGTAATTGCACGTCCCACAGCATTCACTCATATTCTTGTACGTTAGACAGTCATCAGCCTTACACCCTGTGTAGGGGTCTCCGTACTCACAACCTGAGGAGAGAGTGAGGCAGATGTGGGTCCGTGGACAGCTAGAGTTCAAAGGCTTGAATGTTTTACTCACCTAGAGAGTGGGTCTATTAATTGTTTGTGTGTTAAATTTTTTTGCTGTAAACGTTTATAATCCTTCTGATATTTGTTCACACCTTAAATAATGAATTCTAAAATTTTAGCCTCCCCCCCCCCAATAAAAAAAGAAGAAAAACAAAAGTCTCATTTCGTTGGTGCCGTTGTTGGCAATCATTGTATCCGTAATTAATTATTTGATAATATTCAGCCACTTTTGAAAATAAATTCAACATACATCAAAGAGTGAAATGACACATCGGTTAGCTGAATTATGATTTAAATATTATGATTAAATGTCTTAGAGGCTTGAGGGTAACTTAAGTATGGCAAAGAGGCAGTATTGCAGGGAGACAGTATAGCATTGGGCGAAATGCGTTAGCAACACACACAAAATTATT
Organism: Ampullaceana balthica; assembly: GCA_944989445.1. NCBI lineage: Eukaryota > Metazoa > Mollusca > Gastropoda > Lymnaeidae > Ampullaceana > Ampullaceana balthica. The sequence goes on along the minus strand of CALYLW010001703.1, from coordinate 22,766 downwards.
TTAAAATAATAAGTCACTTATTTGCGCAACAAACGATTAGGAAACGATCGATAGTGACCTAAACAACACATTAAATAAATTTCTTTAAGCGATACCGATATGTCATACGCGAACATCAATATTTTAATCGTAGTGTTAACTTGCACGGTACCATACCGTGTAAGTTTTTTTTTCCTAACTTGCACGGTATCATTCCGTGTAAGTTATTTTTTTCCTAAGTTACACGGTATTTGCACATGCGCAGAGACGGTTTTGTAGTCACTTATTTATAAATTTTTAAAATTTACGAAAAGTACCAAAATTCCGTAGTCTCATGATTGAGAGTTGGACTGGAGAACAGAATGTAGAAGAACATGCATGGGTTCGATTTTCGATTGAGACTAATATTTTTTTAATTTTTTTTTAATTTTCTTTTTACAATTCTGAAATTCTTATAATTACGATTTAATTAGATCTTTTACTTTTAGGGTCAGGGTTAGAGTTAGTTGTCTATTTTTTAGACTAAAATAAAAAAACAAATATATGGAAATCAATTTAAAATTCTTATTATAATTACTATTAAATTTAGATCTTTTAGTTTTAGGGTCAAGGTTAAGGTTAGTTGTCTATTTTTTACATTAAAATAGAAAAACAAATATATTGAAATCAATTAAAAATTCTTATTATAATTACGATTAAATTAGATCTTTTAGTTTTAGGGTCAAGGTTAGGGTTAGTTGTCTATTTTTTACATTAAAATAGAAAAACAAATACAGTAATACAGGGACTAAAACTAATTAAATCAATTTAAAATTCTTATAATTACAATTATTTTGTAATTAAGCAATTATTAGTTTTAGGGTCAGGGTTAGGTTTAGTTGTCTATTTTTTACATTAAAACATTACCGTACCGTGCAAGTTATTTTCTTTACTAACTTACACGGTATCATACCGTGCAAGTTATTTTTTTTACTAACTTACACGGTATCATACCGTGCAAGTTAACGGCACCTATTTTAATAGTATCGTTGTTTCTTGTCAATCAGGGATCGATTCAGAACGATGCTAGTCTAACTTACCTGAGACATGTTTCTTTACAGCTGAACATGATCCACAACATTGCCGTCTAATGGCGTCGTCGTAGCAGTACCTGTTAGCAACTCTGATAGACTCCGCACAAGGAACATGGTCCACAGTAGCTCCAGCCCAGTCACCGTACATGCAATCACCTAAAGCTTTACATGAGATTAACGGAATTAACTGTAGAAAAATGCGCCGTATTATCTGACTTTAACTCTCAGTTCAGATCTGAAAGAAATGCTACTTTAAAAAAAAAGAAATACATATTATATACTTAGTAACGTTTGTTTATTTATGTGTTTCGTTGATTTTTGAGCAAAATAAATGTTTTAGTTGAATGACACAAACGTACGCACGATCTCTAACTAATGCATTTACACATTTTAATACTTGTGAGTTCGTGTGACAGAGCAAATATTTTACAAAATAAGAAAATGGAAATATATAACTATTGTTAGTTTGTTGTAAAAAATTACATGAAGGTCGAAGAAATATTTTATTTTGTCCCTTGAAATGTCATTTGTATTGAAATGCCTGTAATCAGGGGCGGATTAAGACTGCACGGCGCCCCTGGCTGCAATTCAAACTGGGGCCCCATCCCACCAGCGTCTCCTTAAATAAAATGATTGCTAGCAGCTAATATAAGACTGTTACTAGTTACTAAATAGTCCATTTGTTCCTTGCTCATAATTTGTCTGTGCTACGGGATTGGATTCATTTAAAAAAACGAACACGAAGAAATAACTGTTTGCAGGTATCCTAAAATTGAGTGTAAAAAGATAATGTTTTTTTTAAAAAAGACATATGGAAAAAAAAATATTCCACCGCAAGGAATGGAACCCGGCAACGCTTGCTCTACAAGCCAACACGTTGCCAAAAGACCAGCAGATCCTGTAAAATTAGTAAATTTAAAAGAAATAAATAGTATTTATTGATATTTTCACTTATTAAGTGTATACAATTAAGTTTATCGATTACTAAGGCTATCGGGTCCGAATAGCGATAAGATTAATATAAGATGCTATTAATTTATGATATTTTTACAGATTCATGCAAACATTTGTCCACCTTTATTATAAAATATACTAAATTTGGGGGCCCTAAATCATCGGGGGCCCCTGGCTTTAGCACGTTCAGCCCCCCCCCTTTTAATCCGCCATAGCCTGTAATGGGCAGTAATGGCACACATAGTTTGAAATGTAATTGTGTTAGAAAAATATTTCTTTAGCCTAATTTGGCATAAATTATTTATTGATAGAAGTAAGGAAAACATTGAAGTAAAAAATTTAACTTATGTAAATAATAGGGTCAAATATGGGCATATGATGAAAGTCGATGGGTCTATGTAACCATGAATGTCATATGAATGAAGGTAATGTGAAGGCACCACCCAATGTCTTTCCTTTAAAACAGACTGAACTTTTCAACACACATTTTACCCTTTAGGGTTTTTCTTAGCTAACCACACAACTTACATTGTGTTCATTTCTGTTTTTTAATGTTTTAAATGAAAAAGAATCTTACCGGTCGTTTTCACGGCTTTACAGGAGCCACAGCAATGGAACTGATACCATTCGTTGTAGCAATGCCCTGGAGTTTTGTGGATCAATTCGCTGCACGTCATGCCCTCGCTAACGATGCCCTTTGTATCACCAAAGGGGCAGCTTTCTGCCAGTGAAAAATGAATTTAAACTATTTCTTGCCATCACTGGGATTAATAACGCGAAGTCATTTGCTAATTCCTTTTACGTTTCTTTAACATTTCGTTGTCAGCCATGACATTGTGAAAATTTTATTCTATTCTATTTTAAGTATTCTACATAAATTAATGTGTTTTTTTTTATTTCTTGTATTTATTTTTTTAAAGGGAAAAATACTTACATGTACTTCAATTTCTAAAGCATAAAAATATTCTTAAAAATAATTGGCAAGTGAAATAAAAATAGGAAAATTATTTTTTTAAAGTTTGATTATGTTATTGAATGCCGTGAGAACTGTCTCTTGTAGCTCAATGAATATTGTGATAGAGCATGACATAAATTGTTCTTATAATGACATAACCACCATGGGGGGAAAGTTTAAGACTAACTTAAGTATTAAGACTTCACTGTGGATTTTGATGAGAATGTTTCCTGTGAAGTCCCTCTACACAAAGAATTTTCATCGAAAACCTGGTGTTTACAGACATCATGGAATTTTAATGATAGAGCCAATCAGCAAAGCTCACGTTAACACAAATTCCATATTTAAATATTTATATGTCTGTATGTATGACATTTATCATCGTCAGACTTGTCTTATCTATACAGACGCTTCTTCTATACAGAAGATTATTGCGTCCACAGACCTTGCCGGTCTGTTGCAAGTGATGCAGCGTTCACAGGCCACAGCTATGAGGGTTCAACGCATTACCCAGCCGCCTTTATATCCCTAACTAGTGTCAGGTACCCATTCGGTGCTGGGTGGACTCAGGGACGCCCTAGGCCTCTGGAACAAATCCTTGGCGTCACATGGATTCTAGCCCGTGACCATCGGTACGTCGGTCGAGCGCGCATGCCACTCGGCCACCGTGCCCCAGCGTTGTAAAGAAAGCAGTACTCACCTGTGCCACATTAACAATTTACACCATGTTATCCAAGTGTCAATTCTGTAAAGAAAGCAGCTCCTACCTGTGACCTAATTCATGAGCTGCTGTGAAAATGCACTCGTAGTCTTCCATATCCTCGACAACAGATACTCCATCTTGTAAACATGCCTTGCCTAAAAACGCCACACCTGTAGAGAGCCTTCTTTGAAATTATACATTACAGGTGACATAGATGATCTCGTAATGACACATTAAAGGTGACATAGATGATCTCGTAATGATACATTACAGGTGACATAGATGATCTCGTAATGAACACATTACAGGTGACATAGATGATCTCGTAATGATACATTACAGGTGACATAGATGATCTCGTAATGATACATTACAGGTGACATAGATGATCTCGTAATGATACATTACAGGTGACATAGATGATCTCGTAATGACACATTACAGGTGACATAGATGATCTCGTAATGACACATTACAGGTGACATAGATGATCTCGTAATGACACATTACAGATGACATAGATGATCTCGTAATGACACATTAGAGGTGACATAGATGATCTCGTAATGACACATTAGAGTCTTAGAGGTGACATAGATGATCTCGTAATGACACATTACAGATGACATAGATGATCTCGTAATGATACATTACAGGTGACATAGATGATCTCGTAATGACACATTAGAGTCTTAGAGGTGACATAGATGATCTCGTAATGATACATTACAGGTGACATAGATGATCTCGTAATGATACATTACAGGTGACATAGATGATCTCGTAATGACACATTAGAGGTGACATAGATGATCTCGTAATGATACATTACAGGTGACATAGATGATCTCGTAATGATACATTACAGGTGACATAGATGATCTCGTAATTGTACATTATAGGTGACATAGATGATCTCGTAATGACACATTACAGGTGACATAGATGATCTCGTAATGACACATTAGAGTCTTAGAGGTGACATAGATGATCTCGTAATGATACATTACAGGTGACATAGATGATCTCGTAATGATACATTACAGGTGAAATAGATGATCTCGTAATAATACATTACAGGTGACATAGATGATCTCGTAATGACACATTAGAGTCTTAGAGGTGACATAGATGATCTCGTAATGACACATTAGAGGTGACATAGATGATCTCGTAATAATACATTACAGGTGACATAGATGATCTCGTAATAATACATTACAGGTGACATAGATGATCTCGTAATGATACATTACAGGTGACATAGATGATCTCGTAATGATACATTACAGGTGACATAGATGATCTCGTAATTGTACATTACAGTTGACATAGATGATCTCGTAATGACACATTACAGGTGACATAGATGATCTCGTAATGACACATTAGAGTCTTAGAGGTGACATAGATGATCTCGTAATGACACATTACAGATGACATAGATGATCTCGTAATGATACATTACAGGTGACATAGATGATCTCGTAATGACACATTAGAGGTGACATAGATTATCTCGTAATGATACATTACAGGTGACATAGATGATCTCGTAATGACACATTAGAGGTGACATAGATGATCTCGTAATGACACATTAGAGGTGACATAGATGATCTCGTAATGACACATTACTGGTGACATAGATGATCTCGTAATGATACGTTAGAGTCTTAGAGGTGACATAGATGATCTCGTAATGACACATTACAGATGACATAGATGATCTCATAATGACACATTAGAGTCTTAGAGGTGACATAGATGATCTCCTAATGACACATTAGAGGTGACATAGATGATCTCGTAATGACACATTAGAGTCTTAGAGGTGACATAGATGATCTCGTAATGACACATTAGAGGTGACATAGATGATCTCGTAATGACACATTAGAGGTGACATAGATGATCTCGTAATGACACATTAGAGTCTTAGAGGTGACATAGATGATCTCGTAATGACACATTAGAGGTGACATAGATGATCTCGTAATGATACATTAGAGGTGACATAGATGATCTCGTAATGACACATTAGAGGTGACATAGATGATCTCGTAATGACACATTACAGGTGACATAGATGATCTCGTAATGATACATTAGTGGTGACATAGATGATCTCGTAATGATACATTACAGGTGACATAGATGATCTCGTAATGACACATTAGAGGTGACATAGATGATCTCGTAATTGTACATTACAGGTGACATAGATGATCTCGTAATAATACATTACAGGTGACATAGATGATCTCGTAATGACACATTAGAGGTGACATAGATGATCTCGTAATGATACATTACAGGTGACATAGATGATCTCGTAATGATACATTACAGGTGACATAGATGATCTCGTAATGACACATTAGAGGTGATATAGATGATCTCGTAATTGTACATTACAGGTGACATAGATGATCTCGTAATTATACATTACAGGTGACATAGATGCTCTCGTAATGACACATTAGAGGTGACATAGATGATCTCGTAATGACACATTAGAGTCTAAGAGGTGACATAGATGATCTCGTAATGACACATTAGAGGTGACATAGATGATCTCGTAATGACACATTAGAGGTGACATAGATGATCTCGTAATGATACATTACTGGTGACATAGATGATCTCGTAATGATACATTGCAAGAAAAATTGATTATACCCTGTTGCTATCAGAAAACTTTAAAAAGAGGGGAAAATCAAATGTTGAATCTTGTAAGCTTAAATTGGCCAATTGATTATTTTATCTATCTCCAAGTCTTAGAGTTTAACTTAAATAATAATTATAAATAATAAGAAATAGGAAAATCGATATATTTTGTACGGGGGCTAAAATCGGTTAATAGTTTGTTTGATTAAAAATACTAACCGGTTAGAGATTTATTTTTGACATTGTTTTCAGTTGAAATGAAATCGTACCTGAAATGTGAAGATTCAAATTATTATGATCCCTTTTTTTTTAGCAACTATTGTTGATTTGTACTAGAATAATGTTTGACAGCCGCAAGAAAATATCAATATTCACTCTACAGCTACACAACAAAAAGAATAATGGATGACCGCTAGAAACATGTAAATGTTCATTCTTAAGTTACATAATAAGAATAATGTATCATATAGAATAGGACTGCGATAAAAGCTTTTAAATAAAATACAAAATACACAAACAAATTGTGTAATGAAAACAATAAATTTGAGCTTTATTATTAAAAACTAATACGACAGTATACGTTTCGGCTAATGCCTTCAACAGTACAATTAACATAAAGAACGTACTTACATCAGTAATAAAATTATATTTAAATTCTTACGCCATACTATATCATAAAATATTTATGCGAAATAAAAAGAAACGAAAAACAAAAACAAACAATGACACAGGATAAAAGAAATAAAATTAATAGTGTAAATGTTCATTCTATAGATACACTAAAAGAAGAAGGGTGGATAACCACAAAAATGTAAATGTTCATTCTATAATTACACTACAACAGGGGTAGGCGAACTTTTTTCTGTTACCCCAATTTTAGAATTTTGTGTTGACGTTACCCCCAAAGGTGCGAGGTTTTGCCCAGACAAATCGGGGGTTTAGGAGAGCGTTGTAAGTGCCCCCCCATTCCCAAAGGGCCTGGTGCTAAGCCCCAAAAGAAAACGCACCAAGTGAATTTTAGAAGCCTGACAAGTGTATGAAAATGAATCGGAAACGAATTATGCGTAATATTTAAGTCAAATGACACGGAGAATCCATATTTTAAGGGATATTTATTTAATAAAATTAAATAACTTTACATTGGAATATTATAGTTTATATAATAACGACTGTAGGCCTACCGGACCTGGCCATTCTACATTAATGATAAATTGGAAATAATGCGATAATTCAGATACACACAAATTTACTTTAAAAACTGACATAATAAATTTAATATAAATTAATAGCATCAATTATTATTATAAATATCAAAGGTTTATTTAAATCTCTTTACAGTTCAGTTCTTTGAAAAAAGATGTTGCTTCATTTTTGACACAATTAAAACGAAATTGGGGCCATTGATGTCGGGCCAGATAGAGACTGTCGTCATGGTCTAATCGATATCGCAGCTTTGTTTTTATTGCGAAAGGCAACAACGTTTTGACGGCCTCCTTATGAGCAATGTTGAAAGCCTTTGCAGCATTTGACATCAAAATTTGTGTCAGATCTGCTTTGTTAGCAAAGTCAATACGTGCCTCATTATTGGATTGAAGTTCAAGAAGTGCCTCTGTTACATCCGCAATGTCACTTTGAAAGGAATTACAATCCAACTGACATTATGTGAATCAATAACTGGAAAGTAAACAGCGAACTTGGTTAGATGTTTGATAACTATATCCTCGATGTGGTCAAAAGTTATATTTTTATATCTTCCAAGTTCAAGGCCAACTTTGAAAACGCCGCTTACTTGTTTCCTTATGCTTTTTCTTTCCAATATGAAACGATTTAATCCTAATGCTGCCATCTTCTCTCTGGCTGACATTATACTGATATTTTCCCCTGCAATTCTTTGTTCAACGCATTCACAATCTCAAAAATATCTGCAGTAATAGTTCGCAAACTTCTCTACATTGCAGCGTAAAAGTCACCGTACATCGATGTCATAAAATAGTTCTCTATATTCAGCATCACCATCTTTACATAAATTTACGAAACAGTCACGTGTGCATTGCATGTATTTTAATGAAATTTACATTTTTACAAAAGACATTATGCGTGACGACCTCAATTTCAGTATCCAAAGGTGTGACAAGCAGAGCTTGACGGTGGATTATACAATGGACTCAGTGGTTAACTTCAATTTTGGGATTCATCTATCTTGCGAAAGCCGAAAAACATCGTAAACGACCCAACATAGTTGGAGCTCCATCAACAGACACAGCAATACTGTCTTCCCATTTTAAATTAACATTATGAAAGAATTCATTTACTTTATTGAATATATCAATTCCTTGACATCGCTTTTCGAGTTGAGCACAGAACAACATATCGTCTTCAATTTTTGAAAACCTTTATAGGGAATATATACCATAGCTATACATTATTAATGACATCAATGGTCTCAACAAGCTAATAGCAAAGATTTTAGAAGCATTTATAGAATGCGTTTTCTGGAAGGAACTGGTTCAAAATAGTGGGCTTTTTTTCCAAGCATACACATACACTCTAAGGATTTTGAATTTATTTAACGGATTCTAGAGGATTTTATCTTTCCAATGAGTCTTCATTACCTCCAAAAATTCGCGTTTTACCCCAAATGGGGTAATTAACCACTGACCCCTGCACTACAAGAAGAATGATGGGCGACCACCAGAAACATGTAAATGTTCCCTCTATAGTTACACTACAAGAGGAATCATGTATGGTGGCTAGTTACAAATACATGCCCACTAAACAGCTGGACGTGGTCATAAGGGGAGACGATGTTTTTGCCAACTGTCAGGACATAAGTTTTGAAGTGGTCCAGGACTACATGTCCATCCACCTGGTCAACGGAGTCATTGTGCTCGAAAAAGGGCTCGGAAAAGGGTGACGTTTGGGCTGACTGAAACGAAAGAAAATTCGTTTAAAAAAGAAAAACTTAAAATGATGGAGTTACATAAAACTATTCAAAATGTCTTGTAGAAGGTATTGAGATTCCCAAGCACACTATTTTAAATTGTAAAATATATTAAAATGCTCTAAAATAGTAAGCTGGATATTTAGACAATTTTTTTAGAAAAATATTTAAACGACATTTAACATGAGTAAAAAAAAGGCTGTAGCTATGAAATAAGATATCCACCCCTCCACCGATATACTACTGCACAATTTTTTCAGCGCCCCTGAAAAAACCCAGAAATAACCCATTCATAAATTGCGCCTTTAATACGTACCACATAAGCCACTAAAAAGAACTATAAAAAACAAGCTTTTAAAATGATATAACATTCCTTACGCAGCAAATTTAAACTGATACAGATAGACTGTTAGTACTACGATCCCGCCCCTAAAGATAGACATTCATTTTGAACACCCCAATGAAATTGAACTTGCATAATATTTTATCCTCCACACACTTTGGTCAAATATTTAAAACAGTAACTTTTTAAATATCTTTACAAGAAAAGAAAATATGATTGTGTTCACAGAACAAGATGCTACATTGAGATTCATTTCTGAAACGATTAATTTTTATTTAATTTGTCTCCCTCTTTTATACATCATGGTGTACTAGACTAATTCGATAAATTTCTTATTACAAATTTGTTCACTAAAGTTGCTGCTCATTTTGAGGCTCCATTCGTCTTTAGGTACTGAATGTTTAGATGACAAATGCGAGTCAAACATCCAAATGGTGGTGGACAAACAAGTCATAAAAACTCGAATGAGTATTTAAACGCAATTTCCAATAAAGAATGTCCTATATTTTTATAAAAGGGAAATCATTCTAGAGTCACACCAAGAATGTGTCAATATAATGCGCACCGCGCAACAATCTAACATTAGCATTCACAAAGCGGGAAAACCCATTAACTATCATTATAGATTACATTAAAAGTCATTTAAAATCAACAATTATGAAACTAAACTAAACAATTGATATCTTCTAATTGCTGCTAAAATTACAGGAGTCAAACAAAAAACATTTTTCAAAAATTCCTTCTCCAACATTGTTCTAAATATTCTTAGCTATCGTTTGGCTTTTGTATCAACCTGATAGATTTTATGTTTGGCGAAAATTTGATAAAATACTGATATTTTGTCGGTTTTTTTTTCTCCAGGAAACCAGTAAACTTTTAAAGTAATTTTTTTGGCCCGTGCACATCAATGGGACCTCCTTAACATATTTGCAAAAGACGTGAAAGCTCGAAAAGGCAGGCCGGACATTTCAAATATATAAAAGCAATTTCCCTGCGTTAAAAAGTGTGAGGGAGAAGTATTGAAAGATAGGGGAGATATATATATATATACAGAGAGAGGGCAGTACCTCCGAGACGATTATTTTGATGAGTCGCACGTTGATGCTGTAGGTTGTCGACGTTATACCTTCTTTATACATGTGGTCCATCTGAGGATGTGAAGTCAGAACAAGCTCTGAGCACGCGACCGACTACAAACGTAGTTTAACCTGAAACAACTGTACATAGTTTTCCCCATAAACGAGTTTTCCCCAGATCTCCCTCCTAATAGTTTGAGAGAGCACCCCCACCCACTCAACATTGTCACAAACGGCCTGTATCGTTCATAAATTCAAATTACACAAGAAATAATTCAACACTGCCAAAAAAAAACTTTTATCGCCCAACTCCTTGCTACAACACACTATCAACCTCAACTGTTCGACCTTCTACACACATTCCAAACACGCCGCCCAAAAAACTCTCCTTTTCACTCTTTCGCTCCGACTAGCCAACAACACTAACACGACCACCAAACACATCCCCTTAAAATACAGCTTTAAAATTTAAAATTTTAAATAAATCCAAAAATTACATTTGGCTTCGAACAATGCAAAGATGAATTTCGAGTCTATAATTCTGGTGATCACCACGGATAAACGCAATGAGATCAACGCTTTCCCAGTGACAATAACTATAGTTTACGTTTATGGTAAAATTAAATACCCCGTTGAAAACAAAGGCGTAGTACTCCTGTATGTGTTGAAACGCGGCTGTCCTGCTTCCTGCTTTGGAAAGAAATTTCCTGTAAGCCTTGTAGTCCACCACAGCCACGACATCGATGTGTTAGTTGGTTAACGACACTCGACGGCTTCGCTGGGTTTGTCCGAGATTTGTTATTCGAATCGCTTCGTTTAACATAGAGGCTTCGTTTAACATAGAGGCTTCGTAAACATCAACTGGAGAAACAAACGATGATACAAGTGTTCAATGACTAAATGTACCTGACACAGGGCCGTGCAAGTGTTTGGAGGGTAGGGGCACTCAACCTGGGGCCTACGTCAGAGAGAGAGAGAGAGAGAGAGAGAGCCTCACACAGACTTCCTTAAGTCAGGGGGCACCAAGAATATCTTTTTAATGATTCGTCTCGGTGACACATATTAGCATTCGCTCCAGGCAACAATTGTGCTTGGCACGTCCCTTCGTACATTTCCTTCTGTTCATATTGAACGACTTGAAAACACACCTGGCAATCTCTAGGATTTGTGTTATGAAGAGCTTATTCGTCTCTGTTAAGATGGAATTGAATGGCCATAATGTAACCAAATAAAAATTAAAAATGGCTTAAACAAAAATAACTAAGAAATGTAAACCTACTTATGAACTTTGAACAATTCAATAAAGTTTCAGCGGTGACAAGTCAAATGATAAAGTTTAAAAGCCATTCTAAATTTTAAAATTATCTCATAATATTTCGTCTACAAAATGAGGAATCTATTAAATTAAGTATTCTAACAAAAAAGGCGAAAGAGATGGTTAGGTTTTTTTAAAATTTGAGTCTCACAAAACAATAATTTGGATTTTTTTCACTCTAAAAATTATTAAGGTAACATTTAGATTAAGGTTGATCGCACCAAAAATGTATAGAAAGAACCATCGGCATCCTTACGTCTCGACAGACGAGGGTGCATCACCGTGCAAGCCTGCGCGGGTATTATGGAGAATTAGCTGCTGCCCACACAGCATATCCTCTTCTCTACGTCAATGGTGTAACCAAGGGAACGACTTGCGTCAATACAGCTTGCCTGCCATTGGAGTCGCAGGAGCTACCGGAATGTACATAAATTTTATGTATGTCTGTAGGTGCTCCATTTCCTGTTTTTCTGTCAGGGTTTACTCCCTTAGCCTTTCCAGGGTAGCGGAGGTTTGAAGTCAGTTTCCTTTTCCTGGATGAACTACCTACCAGCCAAGGTTACCGAGCCTCATCTACCCGAATGAAAGAACCACTTTTATCGAAACAGTTAAGTTAGTATTAGTTAATATTGAAATGGGAGGATAGATTAGGAGTGGTCACTTCTTTCATTTGTAAAGGATGAAGCAAATCGACATGTTTCGGACTTCAACCCTTGAATGTCAACATGACAGTACACTTTGACAACCGAGATAGTGTTGTTGGCAGACGACATCGAAATATTGCGCCCAAACTCGTCATGCTCCAAACTTCAGATTTGGGGGTGGGGGTGTGGGAATCCAATAAGATGCATGACATATAATAATTACAGGCGATGGTCCCTTTAAGCTGCGCGGCTGCACAGCTATCTGGCAGATGCCGCACAGCAGTTTTGAGTTACCGCGCAGCAAAATTCAATAAGGAAAAAAATTAGAATTTCTGCGCCTTTGCCAGAAAATGTAGTAGCGACTTTATATCTTATTCTACCTGGGACTCAGTCGCAGCTTTTGTTAAAATTCAATTAAGAAAAAAAGTTTAGATGTCAAGAATGTCTCACATACAGTAAAAACAAACTTTAAAACATCATTTAACTCATTCGTCTAACGTTAATACAGGAAAAATATCAAACACCCCCTTTAATAAATAAAAATAATTGGCATTGGTGACTAGCCTGGAAGCAGAATAAAGACTTTGATATCACTCGCCGACTACGTACAACAGATGTCACGAACAAGCCGGGATGATATTTTAATTAAAATTAATGTTTAAAAAAATTATTTACTCACATTAGACGTATATATGTTCCAGGTATGTGTGAAATCCGACACTCTATAGAATGCCAGGCAATGCATAGAATGCCTGATGGTTTCAGGCAAAGTATGAAATGTGTAAAAATGCTGCATACTTTTCCTAGGCATTCTATAGAGTATAGAACATCAGTAGGTCAGCTACATACTTAGCGGCACGACAACTCGGCATTCTATAGATCACCAAGGGAATGTATGAAATAGCAATCATTTCATACTTTGACTGAAACTACAAGAAATTCTATACATGGCCTGAATTTCACACATTGCTGGTAACATATACACCATAAACTTCGGCTAATATGCTTATTTGTCGGAATTGAAGTTACGGTTAACCAGTTTCTGTTAATATTAAACAGGACCGAGCCAGGCTATTAGGATAAACTAGAGTGTCATATATGAAAATTGGTACAGGGTATAAGTACGGTATGAGGTGTGAGCCTCCCAGTCTACTATTATATCTACTTGAATAAACAAACATTCAAGTAACGCTTCCAACGGAGTATTGTTTGTCATAAAAACAATGGGAGTTGTGTTGGGGGTGACAGCATGTGGTGAAAGGAGTGTTGGAAAGAACAACTCAGTTTGCCTGGGACACGTGGAGCAGGATGGATTTAGTCGACACTGAATGAAGTCAGATGGCTTTCACGGCACTTTGCTTTACAAGCATTGTTGAAAAACTTTCAAGAACTGACTAAATACTGCGAAGAGCAGGTACGCGTTCTTGTATAATGACACAGGCACTAACTATTGTTTAAAGAAGCTCAGAGATCCAGTTTCGAACGGTTCTTAGTGTCATTGACGAAGTAGTTGGAAAACTTGTCAAATTCAGCAAGCTGTTTCAATGGGAAAATATAACGACCGTCGAGGCATACCAGTTTGTACAAGGAAGGGTCAATACCCTAAGAGGACAAGAGCTGGGTGAAAATGTTCATTGGTCTGCAGATGCTGCTAAAATGCTTTCAGGCTGTAAGAATGAAAACATGAGTCCCATCCTCAAATTCGTTGACTGTGTTTTGCAGGTGGACTCTCGTTTTCTTGAAAGCGACTTGATGCAATGGCGAATATTTGAGTTGTGAGCATTAGTCGACACGTCAAGTTTTAATTTTGGATCAGCAGGAATTGGTATCGTGATTTAAGATTTGTGCTTGCAGAAAAAAAATGTGGGTTGATGCAGACTTTCGACGAGGTGATTCAGTTTGTCATGACAGAGGAACAATTCAGCGACATTGCCATCCTGTTGTATATTTGTGCTACATTTCTTGCATCGAGCGCTGATTGCGAACGTGGATTCAGCCTAATTAATTCTATAAAAGTAAAATCTAGAAATAGGATGGAGGAGTTGAATTTAGACATTGTGATGAGGATTAAATCTTGTCAGAATGATGGAAATCACATCAACCTTGACGAAGTCTATAAAAGATGGATCTCGTTGAAAGAAAGAGGGCAGAGTGCCCCCAGAATAGATTAGCGGCATACGGGTATGTTGGCATTTGGTTGCTTTATACATTTCTAATTCTTGTTTATTTAATTATAATCTCTATTTTATTTTGATAAAAGTTTTTGTCACATAAAGTATATCGGTCCAATTGATGCATGCAGTTTTGTGGGATGTAAAAAAATTATGCACACAAAAGATGTTACACTTTGAAACTTGGCACTCGAGTTTTATTTTGCACAACAACCTTAGAGGGAACATTGATTACAGGTATAATTTATTTTTATAGAAGGTGAAATAAATAATTTTTGTCTCAACCTATATCAGTTGTGAAAAAAAAATCTTCGATTGAATAAAATGAAGAACAATTAAATTTAGTTAAGATAGCTGTGTTTTTTTGTAAGACTTACTGGGAATTATTGAGTGATTAACTCTGGAGGGACCGCTTGAAATTGGCATCAGAGTGTAAGCTGCAACGGTCCATCCAACATCTGAGCTCTGGCTTTTGGGCGGGCCTACTGGGCTCACTGGCGATGATTTCTTTTGTTCTTCACTTCGTGGTTTTAGGAAATATCTTATGCCAGCGATACTAAGGTGGCCTTTCTAAAATTATAGCAATTTTGAAAGCTTAGCGCATATGTCAAATTAATGAACATTATAAGTTAAACAATAATTTTTGAAAGGAACAATTATTTTCAAGAGGGAAAGATATATAAAAGGAGAAAAGCAAATTAATTTGTTATATATTAATTTTGGCCAAATTTTTTTCCCTTTTCATTTGAGTATGTCTTTGATCTGTCACACGAAGGCATAACTATTTTAATATTCAATGAAATGTGCATACGTCACTTTGAGCGTTTAACTCTAACTAAGACTGATGTTTGCTTGGATCGCTCATTAAATAAACAAATCAATTTTGTTGAAATTTACTAACAATATTTTAAAAACAAAAATCGACTAGGAACCGTATTTACTGAGTTTAAAAATAATGTTTGTGATACAGATAAAAATCTAAATAAGTTTCTAATTTTCATATTAAAAATAATTATTTTGCTACTACGTAATACAGTGAATGGACGTCTTCAATCAGGAGGCTATGATAACATCTAGCAACATCCCTAAGTTCTGGATAGGCACAATGCGTTAGTGTTACTTTTACTGCTAAGGCGTATAGACTAAATAAATGTTTTACAGTGGTATAATGTAAAGCAACATAGTCATCCATTTCAGTTTTTAAAAAATATATTGAGACGGAGAAACACACGTTTACTTTCAAAGTGTAAACCTTTTACAAACATCAGATGAATGGCTCTAAAAAAATTAGTTAAATCGAAAATTTGTAGCGTTTTACATATCACTGGATAGCACTGTAAGAAGTGTTGCTCTTCCCGTGCACCAACTTAGATGCCCCTTTGGTGCTTTGATGCACTTTATACAGCATTCTCCTGCATGCCCTCTCCCATCCTCGGAGGTGGTCAAAACTTTAAGCGCATGTGAAAGAGTTAGTTTTTAAATCCCTTATATCTACTTCACCGTCTTGTCTCTCTGTCTCTCTCAATCTGTCTGTCTTTTGTGGTCACGCGGAAAAAAAAGAGTAAAATATGACCAACTTTCCGTGATCCTATCGAGCTGCAATTTTGCACATAGACTTTTGTCACTTAACAATTCATTGTATCAAAATTTCAGATCGATCAAAGGTACCGTAAATAAATAAATGAATTTTTAGATTATCTCTATTTATCTCTATGTAGCATGTACATTTTTGTTCTAGACTGCCACGCGGTCCGTATTATATTGAACAACCTTTTTAATATTGTCCGGTCGCGCGGTGCGTATTATATTGAACATAATCAATACTTTTAGTTATGTCTCATATATAAGGGATTTATGGACAAAAAAAAACGTTTTTACGGGTTGTTTCATTGTTAAGAAAAGACCAACGCATTTACCAACTCCAGAATATATTTCTTAGCTCCTTGGCCCGTTATTCTTGTAATCTGTATGAGCGCGTCATTGGTCAAATCTTGATAGTAGCCAACGGTCTGTAAAATCACAAAGGACCCAATCAATTATTATTGATCACTGCTTCGTCTTGCATTTAGTATTTTAAAACAATATTTAATCAATATTTCCGTGTACATGTTGATTATGGTAATTTTATAGTTAAAGTTTATTCTGTAATATAAACAAGTTTGGTGTTAATAATATGAAACATTTATCCCACCCTACTCCCCAACCTCAGAGAAAATGACAAATAAATTATTAATAAAACTATTTTAATTGCCGCCATCTTGATTAGCATGTAATATTGGAAAACAAATAACGTTTAACACATTCCAAATGAATGAAACAAAGCGTTTAAATTAAAATTAAGGCATCAGAAAATCAACTTTTCTCACTAGTTCTCCCCACTATCTCTTATTCTCTTCTCTCTTCCTCTCCCTTATTATCTTCTCACTCTTTCTCCCTCTCCCTGTCTCACACTGATACAGAAAAACACAAGCATTAATATGGATAACTGCAACTAAATTTGACATAATCTACCAAAGAAATCAATTCGACAACGATTCGTTTTTTCCTTAAATTGTACATGTTCATTACTTTCTGTTATAATGGAATTTCTAAAACAAACATACAAACCAAATTAAATTTGAGTCCCGTAGTTTCAACTTACCTTTCTCTCTTCAATCTCCACCTGTGTTGAAAAGGGCTGACCGCTCACGTCCAGAGTAAGACTGTAGACTGGGGCTATCTGCCTGAAGGAAGGCAGGCGGTCAAGTCTGATGTCAGCCACCTGGGTACCTGATAGTGTCAGGGATACGTTGACCTCATTGGGCAAAATTTTGTCGCTAATCTCAGGAGCTATGTAGTTCAGTGTTACTGAAATATTTGAAATTACTTCACTGAAAAAATTGAATTTAACGGGAATATATGAAATGTTATTTATTAATTATTTTTTTGTGTCCCATAACCTCGTGGTTGTAAGGGGTTCTAATGTTTCCATTAGAACTTTCTCGGGGCTTTGTAGACCTTGAGAGCGTCCATGTTCTCTCCAGGTAAGCGGGAGACATTTTAGTGATAGTCATTCATCAACATTTTCATTGTGGCTTTAACGTGGGCTTGTAAGGCGAGCGCGCTATTGACTTCGCTATCCAGCGAATTTGAAATTACTTCACGGAAAATATTGAATGTTACTGGAATAAACGAAATTACTTCACTGAAAATAAAAAATACCAGGTATAGCAGAATTTAGATTTTGTAGAATTCTGAAATCTGAAAAGAATCTGTTATTTTCTAGTTATGACGCAAACATACATCGGACGTAATTGAATTATGTTTTGTAGTAAATTTTAAAATAAAACAATCCCGTAAAAACAAAGTGTTTGAGTATAAATCCGTTATATATAAGACATAACTGAAAGTATTAATTATGTGCAAACGTGACAAACATTTACAGACTGAAACCGAAATTATCTCCCCTGGCTTTAAAACTGGGGGAAGGGGGGAGGGGCAGAGGACATGGACGGGTGGCGTCAACGCGTTAACTCAACTCCAGGTGGTTTACCTGGTTTAAAAACGAGATGTGTTCACCGGTGGCTGGCCTGAAGTCAAGTGACCCGTAAAATGTAAACGATAGCGACCGCTACATATAGTTTACATAGATAAGCTAAAAATGCATTAATTTAATTACGGTACGTTCGATCGATCTGCAATTTTGAAACGATGCATTGTTAGGTGACACGGGTCCGTGTGCCAAATTTAAGCTCGATGGCTTTACGGGAAGTGGGTCATTTTTTACTTTTGTTTTTCCGCGGGCCCAAGACAGAGACGGCATTGAAGTTAATTATAAGGGATTTAATAAAACAAACCCGTAAAAACAAAGTTTTTGACTAGAAATCCCTTATATATGAGACAGGACTGAAAGTATTGATTATGTTCCAACGCTACAAACATTTACAGCCTGAATCTGTCTTAACCTTTCTTTTCTTTATAACCCTTGGGGGCGGGTGGGAGAGGGGAAAGATCTGGTCACCTATCGCTGGACCGAGCTCAGCGTGACACGTAAAATATAAACAAAAGCACGTCGGTACTTCGATGGGTCGCGTCAACGCGTCAACTCAAACTCTCACGTGGAAAAAAAACAATAACAAATAGTGAATTTGAATTACATTGAAAAACTAAAAATGCATTAATTTAATTACGTTACGTTCGATCGATCTGAAATTTTGATACGGTGCATTGTTAGGTGAGACGGGTCCGTGTGCCAAATTGCAGCTCGATCGGATCACGGGAAGTGGGTTTTGTTTTCCTCCCGCCCAAGACAGAGAGAGATGACGACAGAACGACAGAGAGACAGAGACGGTGGTGAAGTTAATATAAGGGATTTAAAAACAACACTTGCCGCACTTAGCATTTCAGACATTAAATAAAAAAAGCTCAAGTCTCACAATAATTGTGGACTCATAAAAAAACAAACTATAACGTAAGTCAAGGGTTCATTTGCAAAGGCTCAAATTAAATTGAAAACACGATGTGACGTTCATTTCAATTCCTTAGCCATGCTATTACAATGTGTATGTTCTTCTAACATATCAATGAAGAATACAAACTAAACATCAAGGTGGTTCTAATTGTTTCCCCGCAACTAATGAAATTTCCCTAATTTAATATGCTAGTACTATATAACATTTAGATACTAAATCAATTCAGGTTTCTTCAATAAATGTTCAATCTTACGCATGTACCTGTGCTTAAATTCTAGTTACAATGGATAGCGATATTCTTTTCGTAAAAAGAGGAGGATAAATACTAACCTGAAATATCAGCACCGTGACTCATCAGAAAAGCCTGGCAAAGAATGCACAATTCAAAACAAGCCTGTACACTCATTTTCTGTAATGAAATTATTGGGCAAAATAATTCAAAGGACGCTTTTGTAGCAATCTTTATTTTCAAAACTTTGGGATGTTTATGGGGCACGGTGGTCGAGTGGCATGCGCGTTCGGCTGTCGTACCGATACTCACGGGCACGAATCCCCGTGAAGGCAGAGACTTGTTCCCGGGGCTCAAGGTGTCCCTGAGTCCACCCAGTTCAGAATGGGTACCCAATACCCACGAGGCGGCTAGGGTATGCGTGGAACCCTCATTGCCGTGGCCCATGAACTTGCCACTTGCCATCAGGTCGGGATTGTTATGGACACAATCCTTTGTATAGATGGAGCGACTGTATAAATAAGACAAGGCGAATGTTGAACTTATATGTATTTTAAATAAATAGAAAATTTGCAACAAATATTTTAATTAACTTTAAAACTAGTTTCATCTTTGTTCGAGAATAACATTAATAAACTAATTTTTAGTAAATTTAAGATTGAAAATTAAAATAAAAGGAAATAAATAAATACATAAATAAATAAATATATGTAAAACAAAAAACCCTACAAAACTTTATTAATATGTAAATATTTATTCACCACAACTTTCAAGCTTTTAAAATAGACTTTCAGAAATTAAATAATTCCTGAAAGCCAAAGACAAGCGTGTGTTTTCTGTAAAAGTTAATGTTTATGTATGAAGACACAAGTTTTGTTACTACCTCACTTTATTTCTAAAATAAAATAACCATATCAGTTTGACTAAAAATAAAGTTTTTCTTTTATTATAATGAAAGTATAAAAGTATTTCTAAGCAATGAATCTATTTTAAAATGTTTGAAATTTATAGTAGTTTCCAAAGGTCATAAAGTAAAAAATGTAAATTGTTCTTTCTAATCTCTAAATAATAAATGCATATGGCACTTCCTAGTCCATGACCCATTTTCAAGATAATTTTTTTTCTTGTGCAATTACCAATAAGTATTATGACTTGGATCATTTGTAAAATTTCCGATCAAATACTAGAGACAATAATTAAGAATTAAAAGAATATTTAAAAATAGAATTTAAAAATGACAATAATGAAAAGAAAAAAAGCTTCACAACTTTTAATAAAAAATAGAATAAGTAGCAAATGATGTAACATTTCATCAAATTCATTACATGAATAAAAAGATTTGAACTTATCCTATCCCTTAACTCGTGGTTTGGTCGATGAGGCACACTCGCAAACTGTTTACCAATTCACGCCATTTGTCTGAGTACTGTGCTGCCCTTTGGAATCGATGAACGACAGCCCGGTCCATTCATTGATGTCGTCCTCCCATCACTTCTTTCGACTGCCTATTTTTCTTCTTCTCTGGACTGTGCCTTGCATTATGGTCTTTGCGAGACCTCCAGATCTTGCGGCGTGTAAATACCATCTAAGTTTCATTACCTTGATTGAGGTGACAGGGTCCGAGTGTGACAGTAGTTATTTTATCGCGTACTGTCTCGTGGGTGATATGCTCCGTGTAGATGATGTTTAATAGCTTGAGGAAATATTTTGTTTAAATCAAGAATATTTAAAAGATAAAAAATATCAACTTATTATTCATTTAATCTAAAACCATCTTGATTTTTTAGGGGCACAATCTTTGTCATCTGTTGTTGATTACTCTTATGTTCCTGTGTAAATAAGTCGACTTAGTATAATAAAAGTTCATTGCAGTAAATTGCAGTGTTAAGAAATGTGTATGTGGAAAAACGAATTTCCCTTATCTGGCCTTACATCAACTCCTTAAATGTGTGTCAATGACAAACTTTTAAAGCAACTTAAGAAAA
Organism: Ampullaceana balthica; assembly: GCA_944989445.1. Classification (NCBI taxonomy): domain Eukaryota; kingdom Metazoa; phylum Mollusca; class Gastropoda; family Lymnaeidae; genus Ampullaceana; species Ampullaceana balthica. The sequence goes on along the minus strand of CALYLW010001703.1, from coordinate 1,277 downwards.
ATGTTTAATCGAAAAAATACAATTCATGCTATACAGCAGCGGTAAAAACCGATTTGTGTGTGTGGCTGTGTGTGTGCGTGTGTGTGAGTGTGTATAAATAATTAAAATCTGCTTTTTAATTAAAAAAATAATTAACATAAGCATTTCTAAAGCTAGAAACATTACAATTTTCAACAGGATATATTTCTGTAAAAAAAATCTACTTTAAAAAAATGAGAAATAGAAGAAAATTGTACGGCAGTCAATATTTAAAACATCATTAATTAATGTTTTGTCATTTCATCTGGGTAGATAGCTAATTAGAGACAAATGCATTTTGCTTGTTTCACTTTAAGAGTTCAACACTGATATCCAGAGAAGCTAGTCTGCTTGAGTTACGCCACTGTTGTAAAACTGTGTGGGCTATCAATACTGCATTAAAAAATGAAGGACTTTGTTTTTATCATGAGGACTAATGCCAGATTACATGATTTTGTACATACCTTGACCTCATCAGTTCCTGTGTCCAAAATAAATCCTACCCCATGTAGAATCTCGAGTCTCTCCCGGCGTATTTATTGTAAAATAAATCCTTCCGGAGAAAAATATTATCCACCAAATTTAAAATAAAATCTCCCTTTACTGTAAATTAAAGTCTACCCTAAAATAAATCCAACCCAATCATACTTTAAGTACAATACATTTTGGATCACTAAAACACACAAAAATTAAAAAATACGCATTAAATTTTGTTTTAGTCATACATGTTTAAATAAATGGTGTTTATGGTTATTGTGTAGCTATAGGGGTGTTATGAGTGTGAGGACACCAAGTCAGTAGCATGAGAAAATGAAATCTTGAATTTTGATGTAATTTTGTTTACATTTTTTATTGCTGTACAGATTGAACCAAAACCTTGAGTTTTGTTTCTTATCAATTGTGTTTAAAGGCAGGCATTGGTCTATAGAGGCAATATTTTTGTGTGTAAAAGAAAAGTTATTCAATCTCTTATATTAACTTTACCATCTTGTCGTGGTCGCATGCGCGGGAAAACAAAACACTTTCCGTAATCCAATAATTTTTCTCAGAGGCGTCACTTGTGGGGTGTGGACCACAAGGGTGACCACAAATTTCTTTTGTGTGGTCCCGTTATTTGGTACTGGCAGATTCGGGAAAGGTCTATGGAATAAGTCATGAGAAAGTGAAGACATTAGCTACCGCACTGGGTGACACCAACCATAGTGACGCCCTGAGCTACCGCACTGGGTGACACCAACCATAGTGACGCCCTGAGCTAC